>JAQZBX010031402.1:0-26344 GCA_029593785.1 Cabassous unicinctus | reverse complement strand
CTACCCTTTCACTTTCACTTTCAATCTGTTGGTGTTCTTGGGTCTAAGGTGAGTTTCTTGTAGATAGCATAAAGATGGCTCATATTTTCTTATACATTCTGCCAGTCTGTATCTTTTGATTGGGGAGTTTAATCCATTAACATTGAATGTTATTACTGTAAACACAATTCTTATTTCACCAATTTTGACCTTTGAATTTTATCTGCCATATTTTATTTTCTTTTCACCACTTTTTGGACCCTTTTAGTTACTTTTACTGATATAATCTTCATTTCTAGACCCTCTTCCAAGCATCTCTCTCCTGTCTTTTCTTTTCAGGTTGCAGCACTTTCTTTAGTATTTCCTGCAAAGCCAGGCTCTTTGTTATAAACTCTTTTAGTTTCTGTTTATCTATAAGTATTCTATACTCCCCCTCATTTTTAAAAGTCAGCCTTGCCAGATATTAGATTCTTGGCTGGCAGTTTTCTCTTGCAGTATCTTAAATATATCATACCACGGTCTTCTTGCTTCCATGGTTCTGATGAGAAATCGTCAATTTATCTTATTAGATATCCCTTATATGTTATGCATTGCTTTTCTCTTGCTGCTCTCAGAATACTCTGTCTTTATCTTTTGGCATTCTGATTAGCATGTACCTCAGAGTTGGTCTATTTAGATTTATTTGGATCAGAGTATGTTGTGCTTCTTGGATGTGGATATCTATGTCCTTCAATAGGGTTGGAAAATTTTCTGCCTCTATTTCTTCAAATATTTCTTCTGCCCCTTTTATTTCTTTTCTCCTTCTGGCACACCTGTGACACATGTTTGCATGTCTCTTGCTATCATTTAGTTCCTTGAGACCCTGTTCAATTTTTCCATTCTTTTCTTCATCTCTTCTTTTTTATGTTCACTTTCAGAGGCCATGTCTTCAAGCTCACTGATCCTTTCTTCTTCTTCCTCAAATTTGCTATTATATGACTCCAGTGCATTTTTTATTTCATTTATTGCATCTTTCATTCCCATAAGATCTGCTGTTTTTCTATGTATGCTTTCAAATTTTTCTTTGTGCTCACCCACTGTCTTCTTAATAACCTTAATCTCTTTAGCCTTCTCATTGAATTTATTAAGGAGGTTTATTTGAACATATATGATTAGTTGTCTCAACTCCTTTATGTCCTTTGAGTCTTATCTTTTTCCTTTAACTGGGGCATAACTTCCTATTTCTTGGTATGAATTGTAAGTTTTGTTGGTGTCTTGGTATCTGTCTCACTAGATGTATTTATTCTGGGTGCAGTTTATCTCTTTAGGGCTTTCCTGCTTTTCTCTCTTTCTGATTGTGTAATAGGAGCCAAGGATTTAGTTTGCACTGTAAGCTGTGGAGGCTGAAACTGCCCACATTGCCCCAGGGACTGATGAACCTTCTCCCACCTTTCTCCTCTGCTAGGGGTAGGGACAGAGCCTCAGCTGTTTGTAATAATCCAAGTCATTTGGGACAAGACTTTCTGCAACTGCCAAGACACACTGATGATATTTCGCATCCCTTCCTCCCCTGCCTGGGGTAGGGATGGAGCTGCAAGTGTGGGCAGCAATCTATGCCTTGCAGGTCAAAAATGACCACAATTCCCCAGGTGGACTGATATAGCACCATCTCCTCTTCCTGCCAGGCTTAAGCATGGACCCTCTGGACTGCCCAACAATCTAATTCGTGTGGGCTATATGCACCTGCAGTTACCCAGAAAGTCTGAGGAAACACAGCTCCTCTTCTATGCTATTAGGGTATGGAATGCCCAATTATTCAGTTGTGCTGGCAGAATGCACCTGCAGTTACCCAGAGAGGCTGGTACAGGTCCCACCAGCTTCCTGCCTGACAGAGCTGGGGCTGGAGCCTAGGCTAGGACTGCAGTCTGATCTTGGTGGAAAGAAGCTGGTCCCTACAATCACTATGATTTTCAGTCAGCCTCACTTCCCCTCATGTTGGGGGCAGAGTCAAAATGGTGGCTACTGGTCTCTTTCTGACTTGGACACATTCAAACTTTAGCTGTTCCTAGGGTTTTACTTTAGCCAGCTGAATTTACTGATCAATAGCTGAAGTGGGTGACCAGCCGCCTCTTCCTCTCCTGTTTTGGGAAATGGAGCTTCCAACTGCAGCCACAGAATAGCTCCTGAGGCTGCTTATGCCACCAGAGTGGCATGGCCTACAGTTTCCCAGAGAGGTTGGTACAGGTTCCCCAGCTTCCTTCCTACCAGAGGTGGGGTTGGGGCTTAGGATACAGCTGCAATTAGATCTGGATTGAAAGGAGCCAGTTCCTACCAGCACTGTGATTTTCAATCTGCCCTGCTTCCCCTCATGCCATGTGCAGAGTTAAAATGGTGGCTACCGGCCTCTTTCTGACTTGGACACATTCAAACTTTAGCTGTTCTTAAGATTATACTTTAGTCAGTCAAATTTACTAATCAGTAGCTGAGTCAGTGCCCAACAGTCTCATCCTCTCTTATTTTTGGGAAATGGAACTTCCAGCTCCAGCCACAGAATATGTCCTAGGTGGCTTGTGTCACGGACACTGGTCTCCATGGTGTGGAGTGCTCAACTCACAATCTTCTTGGAAGATGGGCAGTCTCCTCCTTCCACTCTCTTAAGGATGTTGCAGGATGCTCCTCTGGTCTCCCATGGCCCCAAAACAGGTACTTTAGATAGCTCTGGTCAATCACTAATTGCCCTGTAGTGTGAGCTGACTCTTGGAGCTCCTTACTCTGCCACCATCTTGCTCCTCCTCAGGTTAATTTACTTTTATTATTATTTTCATTCATTGTAACAATTTAATGATTTGCAAACAGCACATTAAATAAACAAAAAACACTAATAATATTTCCAAATTTCCCATATAGAATTATGCTTTAGTTTGCCAAAGGCTGTCAAGGCAAAATACCAGAAATGGGTTGGATTTTACAAGGGGGATTTATTAGTTTAAAAGTTTACAGTTTCAGGGCTGAGAAAAATGTCCAAATCAAGGCTTCATTGGGATATGCTTTCTCCCCAAGCTGTAGCTGTGGGAGATAAGGCACATGGCAGGACACAATGGTAGCATCTGTCAGTCTCTGCCTTCTCCTCCAGATTCCACTGCTTTCAGTTTCTGCCTTCAGTGGCTTTCTCTCAGCTTCCATGTTCTGTTAATTTCAAATTCTAGCTCCCAAGTCCTTCTCTCTCAGCTTGTAAGAGTTTTACTCTGTGTCTCTGCATGTTTCTCCCATTTATAAAGGATTCCAGTAGGAGGATTAAGAACACCTTGTGTCATGCAAAGTAATCAAAGGCCCTTAACTGAAGTAATTTAATCAAAAGCTCCCACCTACAATAGGTTTACATGAACAGGAATGGATTAGTTCTAAGGACATTATCTTCTGGGGCCCACCCTGATTCAAACTGTCACAAATTAAATTTTTCTAAGGAAATTTGTTTTGAAATGCATAATATGCAGTGTGGCTGTGCTGAAAATCAATGCAATATTTTAACATGCCAACATACATTACATTCAGAAATTGTCACAAACTCTGTAATCAAATTTCCTGGTACAAATCCTGATCCTCCATTTATTAGCTATATGACTTTAGGCCAAAGCATAGCCTCTCTCTGACTCATTTCATCCTCTGTAAAGTAGAAATAGTAATAGTTTAATATGATGTGATAGTTTGAGATTATTTTATGAATTCCAAAGAGAGAAAGATTATGTTTATAAACTTATCCATTCCTCTGGGTGTGAAACCTTTTGATTGTATTAAATTCAGTTGAGACACCTTTGATTAGATTACCTGCTAAGAT
This sequence comes from Cabassous unicinctus, assembly GCA_029593785.1. Classification (NCBI taxonomy): domain Eukaryota; kingdom Metazoa; phylum Chordata; class Mammalia; order Cingulata; family Chlamyphoridae; genus Cabassous; species Cabassous unicinctus. Next base: position 22,551 of record JAQZBX010031402.1, on the reverse strand, counting down.
TGCTTTGAGGGCTTTTTTTTTTCCAGTATAATCTCATAGTTGTGCATTCATCACTTTATTTTTTTATAATTTTATTTTTTTTAAAAGATACTTAGATAACATAAATGTTACACAAAAAATATAGGAATTCCCATATACTCTACTCCCCATACCTCCCACACCCTCCCACATAAACAACATCCTTCATTAGTATGGCACATTCATTTCAATTGATAAACACATCCTGGAGCATTACCACTGAGCCTGGACCATAGTTCACGTTGTAGTCTATACTCTCTACCACACAGCTCTGCATGTTATGGGATGATATAAAATGGCCTATATCTGTCATTGCAATGTAATTTTGAGGGCTTTTTGATTCTGCCACATCCATAGGGTGTGTCTCAGGTTGAGTCCCCACCCCCTTGCTGGGTCTGATATAAACAGATACTCACAGGGACAGACACACATAAGAAGATACACAGAAAAGCTCTCTCATTTTTTGATCCTACCATGTGACAGAAAGGAGAAGGCTCAAATAGCTGAGGCCCTGGGGAAAGATGAACCATTTTGCCTGATAGCTTTCAGCTGACCCTGTAAAGACAGTGGAACAGCCAAGAGTGATATAAGAAGGCCCTGAAAGAAACAAGCCCTATGTAATGAGAAAGCCCAGGGGGGAAGGCAGAGTCCAGATAGAAATTGGCAGCCATCTTGCTTCAACAGGTGGCAAATGACTTTGGTGAGAAAGCAACCTTGAGTTGGACTTCTAAGGCCTTGAAACTGTAAGCTTTTACCTCAAATAAATAGCCTTTATAAAAGCCAACTGATTTCTGGTACTTATGTCAGCAGTCCTTTGGTAGACTGATAAATATGAAAAAATATTTCAAGTGCTTGTGCCAGGCTATGTTGGCAGAAACAAATATAATTTTTTTAAAAATCCATAAAATAAACACTAATACACACAAACACCTGAAATAGAAAATAATATTACTGATACAATGGTATTTAAGTGAAATAAAATTCAGTCATATTGCCTCATTGATGTTCTATTTTTAACTTCATACTTCACCTGCATTCAGTAAAATAAGTATGTATACAAACTAGTAGAAAAGAAAGAGACATGTTATAGGAGTTAAGATTAGTCAGGAAAGGACTGATTAATGGTCAGCATTAAAATTCAGGATTGGATTTTTCTTTCAATTTGTGAAAGAAAATTGAAAGATGGGTGGACATGAACTCATCAACTTAGATGGAGCTTAGGAGAGGTTCTAGAAGAGTCATGGAGAATTAAATGTTAAAGGTTTTTGCAGTTTATAACATATGCAGGTGAAAATCACATTTTGGCTTGGGTCAGGTCCTTACTTTGATAATATAAACTATAGGACCAGGACGTCTTGATTTTCTAGATAATGCAATAGTGCTTACCTGCATGTGGCTAGACACTCTAATACCAGCTACATTAAGTAAAGAAAATAGCACCTGAGAACTTTCAAATGCCAATGATTGCAAAAAGATCTGCGCACAGTTTTGAAACCCCATGTCTTTTAACAAATAAACTAACTCTACCTATATTAATCTGTTTATATCTTTTGGGAGAAAAATATGCATGTATCTGTTTCAGTTTCTTTCCTATTTCAGAGACATAGACTTTTATGCTTAAGCGAATTAAGAGAGATCAATAGGCTTTTCTCAGATTTTGAAATAATCAGATTTTCTTTGAATTAAGCAAGAGGGAGAAGAAATGTTTTTAACAAAAGCAGCATGACTCTTAACAATCCGGAGTCCTCTAGATGTAGGTTTCTATTCCCAGAGTAGGATTCTGCTAACCCACAGTGCCCAGATACATCTTTACAGAACAAAACCCCATAGATTAGATTATTCTCATCTTCCCAAAGCTTTCTCAAGTGGACTGCTTAGCACTTGGGAGCAAGTAAATACTAGGTAAATTTGCTTGGCATTGTGTGTGTTATGGGAAATAATCTATTTTACAGCTACATAAAACAGTACTTGGATTTCATGATGCAGAAAAGCAGTAGTTTATTCCTCATTTTCCATCATGTATATTTTTACTGAATTGCCTTGCATGGAAAGTCACCCGCCCTTTAAATACAAGTGAAAAACACCATCATCATACACTTGCTCCTTTATAAGCTTTTCTTTTTTCAGTAGCAATCACTTAAAGGAGAGAAGAACATTCTTTAATGCAAAATTGCCAGGGAGTACTGCAGCTAATTTTAAATTCTGCAAGAGTAAGGTTTATAACAGTAATAGCAGAAGCAGGTGTAGCTTGAAAGTATGTTCTTTGTATTTTAAAGAAGTGAAGAGAGAAAATATATTCCTCCACCCCATAAATTAAGAGTCATATATAAACGATGGTATAATTAGAGCATAGTCAGCCAATAAATAAGCATTATACTTTCTAATCAAAGTAAGACTTTACAAAAATATCAGAAAATACTTTCCTTATTAGCAATAAATATAGATGATATGCATTATGTGGAAAATTGAAAGAAAAGCCATTTGTCAAATACATTGATTGAAATGCTCGTTTTATTTTTATTATGAACTCTAATTTATGTTTGCAATTAATTCATTTTCTATTGGTAGTAAGGTCTGACTGGATCTGAGTTTTGGAAGTATGTTAGCATTTCACATATATTTTTTAACTGGTTGAATTCCTCAAGATATCAAAATAAGACTCTAAGAGGGACAATGCTAAAAGTGTTTGAAATATATTTATATATTTGGAAAATACATATTACACAAAAAAGTTTGACTTTCAATATCAACATAGTATGCAATCTGTGCCAAATGATACAACAAATATTGTACAGTTTCCGGATATAGGAGAAAGAATAATCTCAATGGGTTACAAAGATGGCTTCATAAATGGTGGAGCTGAATCTTGAAGAATAGATAAGAAATGGAATAAATTAGAAAGGGACTTTCCAAGAAGAAAGCATGCTGGACTTAAGTCACAGCAGAGTTTCTCAACCCTGGTACTACTGACATTTGGGGCTGGATAATCTTTTATTGGGGGAGGCTGTCCTGTGCATTGTAGGATGTTTACCAGTATCCCTGACTTTTACTGACTAGATGCCAGCAACACACTCTCCATCCCCCATAGAGATAACTAAGATTGTCTCCAGATGTTGTCAAATGTCCCATGGGGGTGAAATTGTTCCCATGTGATGACCACTGAACAATGGGGCTATAGAGTTATATATGGGGTAAAGGATAAGGAGCCCAAATTTATTTACCAAGGTTAAGGTAGTTTTAGATAGCCTAGGATATTAAACTAAGGAATTTGCTTATCTTATAAACACCTGAGGAACACTTAAGGTCTCTATGTAATTGACTAATATAATGAACATTAAGATTTCAGAATATAAAATTTGTACCTGTGTGCATAATGACACATCGTGGGGATAATATTATAGCCAGGGAGATCAGAGAACAGATCAACATTGTTATCCTAACATGGGATTATAAGAGCAGGAACTGAGATGATAGCAATGAAAAAAAAGTGGGGTTGGAGGTGGGAAGGCATTGCAATAAACATCTCAGGGGACAGGTAAAATATAATATGTACTACTTGGCTTGTGAAAGCAGTGAACACTTGTTATTAAAAGTTAACATGATATAGTCAGAAAAGCCTGGAATTATATTTTGACATGTTTCTGTACTCTCTAGACCATATGGCTTTTCTAACTCAGACTTCATCTCTTATCTGTGATGTCATAAGATTTATTGAGATTTCCAAAGCATTTTCCAGTGATACTTGTGTATTTTGTAGTCACAGATTTTGGATCTGTTGCATAAGTCTCATTCATAAAGTTGCAAAAGCAGGAACTTGTATCAATTTGTGAGAAAAAACTACTTTTCATTTCCCTGAAGTCTTGAGATGACTTGGCAGTTAATGCATAGTATTCCAAATAAAGCTTCAAGGCTAAATAAATTGAACAGGTGAATGAGTATAGATAAAAATTGAAAGAACAAGGGATAGAGCTCTTGAACATTCCCACATTAGCATATTGAAGTCAAGAGAAGGAACTACCAAAGCACATTGAGAAGGAGCAACCAGTAAGGTTAGAGGGAAATTAAGAAACTATGACATCTGAAGTCAAGTGAGGAAAGTCTGTCAAAAGGAGGTAGTGATTATCTGTGTCAAATGCTGCTAAAAGGTCAAGTGTGATAAGAAATATAAATTGACCATTGTAGTTAGCAATGAAGTTATAGGTGAATTCAACAAAAGCATGTCTAACAATCAATTCTATGAACCTCTTCCTATTCTCTATACCTGCTGACTATCTGTCTTCATATATCTTCTTTAAATTATGATTACAAGACATTAATTTTTCATTGTGTTTTAAAATACAAAACCATTATGTGCTGATTGAATTAATGAAATACGAAAGTAAGAAATAGAAATAAAATGGAGATCTCAACATCTCCTCCCTTACAAACATCCCCATAACTTTGAAGAAACCTATGTTAAAACCTTAGTGGTAGTTTACATTGTAGTTTACACTCTCTCCCACTCAATTCTGTAGGTTATGGCAGGATATATAATGGCCTGTATCTGTAATTGCAATGTCATTCAGGACAATCTGAGGTCCCGAAAATGCCCCCATATTACACCTTTTTTTCTCTCATCACCTCCAGTGGCCACTGTCTCTACATCAATGATATAATTTCTTCCATATGTAATCTATCTTTTAAAAATGAATAAAAAATATATTTAAAAAAATGAAAAATAAAAATGATTTAATTCACCAAGAAAAAAGAAATCTTAGTGGTAATCTTTCACACCATTCTCCCCACCCATACAAATACAACAATATAAAATATTAACTTAAGCATCGGCTTTTTGTTTGCTTTGACAAAAATGGGGCCCAATTATAAATATAAATCAGTTTTCTTTTCTCACTGAAAACATCATTTGAGATAAACACAGATTTAATACATTGTGTTTAATAATTGCACCTATATTACCTAATATGTCTGAACCACAATCAACTCAATCCTTTCTGAACTGATGGACGTTCAGGTTGTGTTCAGTTTTTGCCTCTATAAGAAGTAAACATTCTTGTTGAACTAGTCTAATGTACTAGTGATTTGGTTTCTATCAGATAATGTCCCAAAGTAAAAAGTAAAATCCCGAGTCAAATATGTGTATTTTAAGATTTAATGAATATTGCTGGACTTCTACCAGTAATTAATAAAAGTGTCTATTTTACCTCATCATTGCTAGTATTAGATGGTATTTGTTTGCTTGTTTTTAAAGTTTCCTAATCTGAAAGATATTTTAACTGTTGCTGTAATTTGCATTTCCCTGAATAGCAATCAGGACAAGCACGGTATTATAAGTTAATGGCCTTTTGGTTTTTCTCCTCTGTGAATTAGCTCTTCTTGCTCTTTGTCCACTTAATTGTTCTTGTGTTAATCAGGAAATTACTTTTTTCTCAACTAATTTTCTTTAATTATTTTTTTAAAATCTCTTACACATAGGTGGTTACAGGCAAATCCTACAACTGTATAATTATGCTGCTTCTTTTTGCCTTAATCAGGCTTTCTCAGGATTGATATACTATGTTAGTTGTTTCTAAGAGTTTTTGTTTAATTTCGTGTTTGCTTGGTTGCCACAACAGGATGGTGCTATGCCTGGCAGTAAAATAGACATAGTTAAGGAAGTAATGTTTCTTTAATGGCAAAAGAAATGGAAACTTAAGAAGATAAGTACTTAAATAGGAGACAACACAGCATGCTCACACATAGAGTTACAAGCTTACCAGTTTTTTCAAAGTTCTCACATAGAAGCATACAACTGCTCAGGAGGGAGGACATAGTTAGAAATACAAGCTCCATTTACTGCACTGATGAAAAACTTTATATCCTCTTAGCTCCTTGACCCTCAACTCAGGATACCAGACCCTTCTGGAAATTGGGCCTTGACCTGATAATCAGGTTCAACTCACATTTCAACACTTTCCTGAGTCTTAATTACCTAACTGTACCACATTTCTCAATTTCCCAAGCCTCATTATTGTTCATATGTCACTTTTTTTCCTTTTCAACCCTTATTTCTACTCTATTCCCCTTTCATGTTTAAGCAACCACTTTAAAGTATTAAATATGTTTATAGCAGTGAAAGGTATCTGTCCCCTGTATCTAGTAGCCCCCTTACCCTTATTAACTAACAAAGCAATGCTCCCAAAGAGGTAGTATTGTCTATATTTACCAACTTTTTTGGCAGCTAGTGATGGCCATATGACTAATTTCATGCCAATTAAATATAGGTGGAAATAATGCGCACAGCTGTCATGTTTACTTTTTTTAATTTTAATTTCTTTTTCTTGTCATTTGCTTTAAAAAAATCAAAATATGCTGACACTTTATCTCTTCTCTTTCCACCTATCCATGCATTGGTGTTGTTCAGCCATCATTTATGAAGGCAACTCAGTCTATACTAGAGGATGGCAAAGACTCAACAAGATACAGAAATCTTGGTGGCTGTAAAAGAATTACTTCATGACCCTGTCCTGACTATCCAACAGTATTTTAAAATACATGTGTATACACACATACACACACACACACTTCTAATTTGTTTGTAGCACTATATTTTGGAGTATTTTCATTGAAATCGTCTAGCCCAGGGGTTGACAAACTTTTATCTGAAAAGGGCCATACATTAAATATATGGGCTTTGTGGGCCATACAATCTCAGCTGCACCTATCAAATCAGCTCCAACTCTACCATGGTAGTGTGAAAGGAGAAATACATAACCATTTTAAAGTATAAAATTCAGTGGTTTTTAGTATTTTCAGAATGTTAGGCAACCAAAAAGACAATCAAATTTCAGAACATTTTCATCACCTCATAAAAGCCCCATACCCATTACCAGTCACTCCCCATTTCCCACTTACATCAACTTTCTGTCTCTATGAATTTACCTACTCTGAAAGTTTTATATACATGGACTCCTACTATAAGCAGTCTTTTGTTACTGGCTTTTTCACTAACATAATGTTTCTATGTATCAGTACTTCATTCTTTTCTTTTCCCTGAATAGTATTCCTCTGTATGGATAAAGCACATTTGTTAATCCATTTTTCAGTTGATCAGTATTTGAAGCATTTTTGCTTTTTTGGCTATTATGAATAATGCTACTGATGTGAATTGAATTGTATAACCCTGTTTTCGACATAGTCTTAGTCTTGGTCCACATTTTGGTGGGTATGTACCCACTGTAACCAAGATGTCTTCAAGATGTTAGTTCAGTTAAGGTGTGGCCCAACAGAATCAGGTTGTGCTTTAAACCAGATTGCTGAAGTCCTTTATAAGCAAAGTGAAAGTCAGAGAGAAAAAGAAGCCAGGAGGAGCAGGCAGAAGCTGGAAGTGAACAGAACCTAGAAGATGACACCATGTGACAGAAAAGCCAAAGGCCAAAGATTGCTGTCAGCCAGCCCAAGAATGCCACAGTGTTCAGGGAGAAAACATTGTCTTACTGATGATTCAATTATGGAATTTGTTTAGCTTCAGAACATAAACCCATAAATTCCTACTGTTTAAGCCAACCCATTGTATGGTATTTATTGTAGAAGCTGGGAAACTAAAACAGTTTTTGTTACCAGAAAATAGTGTTCTGCTATTACGAATACCTAAAAAAATGAGGAAATGGCATTGGAAGTGAGTAATGGGTAGAGACTGTTAGAATTGTGAAGTGCTTCATAGAAAAAACCTATATAGCTCTGAAGAGATCATTGGTAGAAATACGGACATTAAAGGTATTTCCAGTGAGGCCTTATAAGGAAATGATGAGTGTGTTATTGGAAATTGGAAGAAAGGCAATCATTATATAAAGTGGCAGAGAACTTAGAAAGACTGTATTCCAATGTCAGATTGAAAGTAGAACTTGTAATCAATGAACCTGGATATTTAGCTGAGGTGATTTCCAAGGTAAACGTAGAAGGTGCAGATTGGCTTCCCCTTGCAGCTAATAATAAAACACATGATGAAAAAGATAAGATGAAATCTATTCTTAAGCACAATAAAACCAGAAATTGATTCTTTGGAAAATTCTGAATCTATCCAGTTATTTTTATACTTTTACTCTGAGACAAGGGCTAGAAGCAGCTCTACTTGGGACCTCCCTGAGTTTTCAGGAAGTGACTATCCAGAGAACAGGGTTCAATATGATGGTTTAACAGAATATTCCTTTGCTAAAAAAGAGGTAGCCAAATGTAGATCCATTCAGCCATTTCTGTGGGCCATGTTTGGAAATGTAGTTATCAAAGAAAGATCTGTGGAAAGTTCTGTTGACTGATGGTTTGGATCTGCTTGAACTTCATACAAAGCCAATACTGTTTTTGCAAACTTTGTATAAATAGAATTACTGCTAGCCTGGATTGAAAAGGACATAGAAGGGATGAGCTGAAGGAAAGAAAGAACAATGGAAACAAAGACCTGGACCAAAAAGACTTCTTTGGCTAAGAGAGTGGGCTCACTTATGTGTGTGGAAAGGACATGACTTCCCCTGCACTTGGAGGGGGCAGGCCATTTGCTCTTGCACTTGAAGGGGCTGGGTCTTGTGCCCCTTTGTTCAAGGAAAGTGCCACTATCCCTGTGCTCAGAGATGGTGGGACCTGTGTCCTGGAATTCATGGAGAGTTTGACCACCATTCTGATGCTCAGAGAGGGTAGGGTCTTCACTCCAGTATTTGAAGAGAGCATGGCCATTGTGAAAGCACTTGGAAAGAGTAAGGCTACCACTCCATCATGCCTGGAGGACAAAAAATTGATCCACAGATGTCTTGAAGACCCTGAAATCTAACGGTGTTTTCCATGCTGGTTTTGGGTTTGTTTGGGAGCCATGACCCCTGTTTTCCTTCCATTTTCTACAATCTGGAATGGGAAGGTCTATCCTATGCTTTTGCCACCATTGTATATTGGAAGCAGATAAATTGTTTTCTCACTTTCACAGTTCCACAAGCAGAGATGAATTTTGTCCCAGTTGGACCAACCCATAACTACTGATTTTGATGAGATTTTGAATTTAGCATTGTTACTGAAATCACTTAAGGCTTTTTGGGAGATGTTGTGATGGAATGAATGTATTTTTCATGTGGGAAGAGAATATCTTTTGGGAGTCCATAGGGTGCACTGGAGTGAACTGAATTGTGTACCACAGTTTGAACATGTTCTTGGATTTGGTCTACATTTTGGTAGGAGTGGACCCATTGTAAGTTACATGTCTTCAAGGTGTTGCTTCAGTTAAAGTGTGGCCCAACTGAATCAGGTTGGGTTTTAATCTGGATTACTGAAATTCTTTATAAGCAGAGTGAAAATCAGAGAGAGTTAAGGAGCCAGGGGGAGCGGCCAGAAGCTGGAAGTCAAAAGAGAAAGGAGAATATGCCATCATGTGCATTGCACCCATGTGACAGAAAAGGCAAGGACCAAGGATCGCAGTCAGTCAGTTCTAAAACTCCACAGTCTTTAGGGAGAAAGCAATGTCTTACTGATTCTTAGATTTTTGGACTTCTCTTGGCCTCAAAACCATAAGCTAATAAATTCCTGTTGTTTAAGCCAACCCATTGTATGTTATTTGTTTTAGAATATGGGAAACTAAAACAGTTTCTATGAACATTTATGTACAATTTGGGTGTGGACATATGTTTTCATTTCTCTCTCTTGTATATTATAGAGATTGAATAAAACCTCCTACTTCTCCCCAAAATATCCATGTCCACTTGGGTCTTCAGCATGTGACACTATTTAGAAATAGTGTCTGTAGGATGTTATTATTTAGGATTGTTGAAATGAAATCATCCTGGATTTAGACTCGTATCTTTATAAGAAAAAGGAACAGGAGATTTGGACTCAGAGATGTAGATAAACAGGGAAGAAGAGCATGTGAAGATGAAGGCAGATTGGGCTGATGCAGCTACAAATCAAGGAACATGAAGCTTTTCTGGGAGCCAACAGGAGCTAGGAAGAGACTAGGAAAGATTCTTCCCTAGAACAATCAGAGGGAGCTTGACCTTATTTACACCTTGATTCTGGACTTCTAGTCTCCAGAGCTATGAGAGGATAAATTTACATTGTATTAAGTCAATCAATTTTGGGTACATTTTTTGCAGACCTAAAAATTAATAAAGATTTCACTACTGTAAAGTGTGTGCTGCTGCTGTAAAAAATACCTAAAAATGTGGACGGGTATTTGTAATTGGGTAATGAGTAGAGGATGGGAGAGTTACCCCCCCACACCCCCAAGATGGCTCCTTCATCTCCTTCACCTGTTGGCTCATTGTTTTTGCTCGTTGTTGTTTTATTTTTTGCTCATTGTCTGCTCATTGTTTTTTGCTCATTGCCTGCTAGTTGTCTGTTGGTTTTTTCTTTAGGAGGCATCAAACCCTGGACATCCCATGTGTGAGGCAGGCACTCATGCTTGAGCCACATCTGTTCCCTGCTCATTTGCTTTTGCTCAATGTCTGCTCATTTTTTCTGTCTTCTTTAGGAAGCACCAGGAACCCAAACCGGGACTTCCCATGTGGGAGGCAGGTGCTCAACTACTAGAGCCACATCTGCTCCTATGGATAGGAAAATTTTGAGGCACATAATAGAAAAAATTGAGAATGCCTCAAAGAGACTGCTGATGGAAATATGGATGTTCAATGTGCCTCTGCTTAGGATGCAGACTGAATTAAAGAAAATGTTACCTGAAATTGTAGGAAAGGTGATTCTTTTTATAAAGTGGCAGGCTTAATTGTGTTCTGTGAGAGAAAAAGAGAACTTTTAAGTGACGAACTTGGATATTTAACAGAGGAAAGATCCAAGGAATGTGTAGAAAGTGCACACTGGTTTCTCCTTCTTGATTATAGTAAAATGTGGGAGGAAAGCAGATAAGTTGTGAAAGGAATTCTTAAGCAAAAAGTACTAGCACTTGGTGATTTTGGAGGGTCTTGAAATATCCCAACTGCTAAAAATTATGAAATCCACTATTGAACAAATATGATCTGGAGAGAACACCCATGGCAGATGTACAACCTTTTGTTGAAGAGATTAAGAGTGTGACTAAGGGATACAATCCACCATATCAATAAAATCCAGGAATAGAGAAGGGGGGTTTCCAGGGAAGATCTATGGAGGACCCTCTTGTCTAATAGCTTGGCCCATCCATGAATTGCTTGGGAGATTGTCAAGGTTTTTGAAAATCACTACCATTCTGGATTAAATATAAGAAAAGTGGTGAAATGAAGAATGAATTACTCTGAAGGTAGAGCCATAAGGTAGAGGCAGAGCCCATTTCGTGAGATATTCACTTCTGTGGACCCAGAAAGTGAGGTCGCTGTCACCACAGGCCCAGGAGCTTTACTGCCACTACCACCATAGACAAAGAAAGCAGAGTTTCAAGCCTCAGGATTATTACAAGTCCTTGAAACATAGTGGTGTTTTCCCACTGTGTTTCACTCAGAATTGCTTGGGACCCGGGAACTCCCTTATTTCTTCTGTTTGTCCCTTTTTGAATGGGAATGTCTATCTATGCATGCCCCACCATTGTGTTTTGGAAACAGCCAACTTATTTTCTAATTTCACGAGTCCACATATAGAAAGAAATTTTGCTCCAGGATGGATCATAACCAGAGTCTCACCTATACCTGATTTGGATGACATAGATGATAAGATTTGGGACTTTTGAGTTGTTGAAATTTTGATAAGATTTTGGACTTAGAGTTCATACTGGAATTGATAAAGACATTTGGAGATGTTGGGATGGGGTGAACATACTTTGCACATTGGGAAGGATGTGAATTTGGAGGTGAGAATGTGGACTGTAGTGGGTTCAATGGAAATAGGGTCTTTTCAGATGTGATTATTTAAGGATCTCAAGAAGAAATCATGTTGGAATAAAGTGGGCAATCAATCAAATGAATGGTATCTTTAGAAGAGAAAAGAGGAAGATTTAGGCACATAGAGAAGATGAAGGCAAAGATTAGAGTTATGCAGCTATAAGCCATGGAACACCAAGGAATGCCAGAAGCCACCAAGACCTAGGAAGATGTAAGGGAAGATTCCTCCCTAGAGACTGCAAAGGGAACATGGCCCTACCTACACCTTGATTTCTACCTTTTAACCTCGAGGACTGTGAAAGAATACATTTCTCTTGTTTTAAGCTACCCATTTGTGGTACTTTTTATAGCAGCCTTAGGAAACTAATCAAGTATTGCAGTGAAGTTTTGAGGGCTTTGGACTAACAGGCACCCAACAACCCCAATGAGAGGATAGTGTGTAGAGGCAACCTGTGATTTGTCAGACACCCAACTGACGTGGAAGAGAAGGGAAACAGAGACGATCCAGTGGGTTGTCAGGCACCCAGCCAGCTCCCTGGGGGAGGGGGCACTGTGAGACAAGCAGCCTTGCAACAGGGAACTTAGACTGAGTTTTGTTTTTAGTTTGTTTTTGTTTTTGTTTTTTTTTTCTACATCTGGGTACCTTACCTGCAGAGGGCAGGCCATGGGATGATTGATTAGTGAGTACCGGCAGCCTAAGATAGTTGCTAGTGGTCCCAGAGGGAGGTCTGTTTTTCTTTTTTCTCTTATTTTCTTTATTTCGTTTCTTTTTTTCATTTTTCCCACTTCCTTTTCTTTTCTTTCATTCCATCTTCTCTTGTTTGGTTTTCATTTTCTTTCTTCTCTTCTCATCTATTTAGTGTCTTATTTTATTTTTTTCCTATTTCTTTTTTCTTCTTCTACCTTTTTAATTCTTATTCCTGTTTACTTTTTATGATTTTTCAATCTTATTATTTATTTTTTCCTGGCTCTTTTATGGTTCCTTTTCCATCCTTTCTAAAAAATTCATTTTCTCTTCTTCTCTCTATCTTTTTAAAGGAGTTAATATTTTTGGGGGGAAACACAGATATAGAATAAGTGGAACCATGTGTCAAAGAGGACCCTTAACACAAAGCAAAATAAAAAAACCTTAAATGAGAAAGAGAAGCTAACGAACTGAATAAGCCCATTAAGATAAACGATGCTTAGACACCAGCAAAAAGTTACAAGCCATAATAAGAAACAGGAAGACATGACTCAGTCTAATAAAATAATTTCCTTTAGTTCTTTGAACATATTGATAATAGCTGATTTTAGGTATATTTCTCACTAAGTCCAAATTATTGGCTTTCTCAGGGACAATTTCCATTGACTACTTTTTCCCTTGTCTATGGGCCATATGTACCTGTGTTTTACATGTCTCCTATTTTTTTGTTGAAAATTAAGCATTTCAAATATAATGTGGCAACTCTAGAAATCAGATTCTCCCAGTCACAAAAGGTTTTCTTTAAACTATCATTAATATTTTATTGTCTTTTTAATTTTTAAAAATTTTTATTCTAGTAATATATATATATAGACAACCTAAAATTTCCCCCTTTTTATCCATATTCAAATATATAATTTAGTGATGTTAATCACATTCATCATCTTGTGCTGCCAGCACCACCATCCATTATCAAACTTTTACATCAACCCAAACAGAAACTCTCTACCAATTAAGCATTAAATTTCCATTCCCTTCTCCCACCCCAGCCCATGGCATATCATGTATTACAGTTTCTGAAACTATGAATTTGCTTATTCTAATTATTTCATATTAATGAGATCATACTATATTTATCCTTTAGTAACTGACTTATTTCACCCAACATGAAGTGTTCAAAGTTATTTCATGTTGTTGCATGTATCAGAACTTCATTCCATTTTATGTGTAAATAGTATTCCATTGTATGTATATAACACATTTTGTTTATCCGCTCATCTGTTGGTGGACACTTGGGTTGCTTCTATTTTTTGGCAATTGTGAATAATGCCATTATTAACATTCACGTGCAAATATCTGCTTGAGTCCCTGCTTTCACTCTCTTGGTATACACTTAGAAGTGAGATTGCGAGGTCGTATGATAAGTCTACCTTTAACTTTCTTAGGAACTGCCAAATATTTTCCACGGCGTCTACACCATTTTATAATCCCTCCAACAATGAATAAGTGTTCCTTTAGCTCATTTTGTTGTTGTTGAAAACAAGAAATTTTAAAGAAAATAATGTGGCAACTCTAGAAATTATGTTTTCCCTTGCCCAACATAGATAGCTTTTGCTGGTTTTTCATGTTTCTACAGTTTTTTTAAGTTTTTTTATAGTAAAGTCTATATATTTTTTTGTCATGCCATGCCATTGACATGTCCACTTGGTTAGTTTACTAAATCAGTTAATGATATTCCAGAGATTTCCCTAAAAATCTTGCCCAATCAGTTTCCCACCCTTTGCCCAGGGGCTTTGTGCATTTGTTTCAGTCATGAATGCTTCTACACATTACAACTCTCTATCTTCTCTTACTTCCTGATTTTGCAGACACTTACATTCAGCCAGAGGTGAGAAAATAAAGACTTATTAGTTTTTTTTTTTCCTGGATATATGCACGGACCTGCACATGTGCACTGTCTTCTAAATATCCAGAATTATGTTGAAGTTTTTCAAAGCACTCTGTGGACATCTCATCCATCAAATTTTCCTTTTAAGTTTTTGGGAAGCTTCTCATTTGCCTCAACTGGTATGGCTGCCTCAGGCAGACGCAGTGTTAAACAACTGTTCTGATTATTTTTTTTAATAATCACTCTGTGAATAAGGCTTTTTCCACTGAGTGAGCTCTGAGTCAGGGCAAAGATAAGCTCTGTGAAAAGGGCTTTATTAGGCATCTGCCATATAGATCAAATAATGATAAATCTTTGGAAATGGGGCAGTGAGGAGAGCTTCAAACTCTATTCCTACAGTGGCTTAAGCTGCTGGGTTTTTTGTTTGTTTGTTTTTTAAGGCAACCACAGATCTGTAGGAGGGATGAGTAAAGAGCACGTTAAAATGCCCAAAGCTTTCTGTTCTTACCAAGATGAGCAATTTTCCTGAATATTTTCTTCTTGGATTCTTGCAAGCATTTGGTTAATTTCCAGAATTCTGAAAATGTTTATTTTGAAAATTTTTTCCATTGTTCGTTTTGTTTTTATGGTGAGGTGAATTTTCAGACATCCTGATGTCACTATCCCAGTAAGCACTACTTTAAAATTGATATTTGAAAACTAAACTAACTTTGCTTAACTGGGTTATACCCTATTTAATATGATACATTACCTTTTTATATATTATTTATATAATAGTTTTATATTTATATTTATGAATAATTTGGTCTGGTGGTTTCTTTTATATATTTTTCCTGTTTTGTATCAGGATAACACGTTATCAAAAAAGTAGGAAAATATTTCATTCTCTTCTATATTCTGTAAGATTTTAAAAATTATTGTATTATTTCTTGCTAAATGTCAGATAGAATATGCCAGTGTGGCCATGTGAATCTGATTTTTCTATATGTGAATGCTTTTAATCATAAATTTAATATTTTCATTTATAAAGATATATGCAAATGATTTAGATGTTCTTATATTTGTTGGGAGGGTTTGTATTTAATTTGCTTTTTCATTATTGAAAAAAAATTACAAATTAAATCTTAAAAAGAAGAAAAGAAAATTTAAGTTAAGAAATGAATATCAGATTGTGGGAACATGGCCAATGGGTTAGACATATAAATCTTAGCTCTCACTAAAACAACAAAGAAAAAGCCAGAGGCTGCCATGGGGACCTGATTTGGGGTACAACAAACCAGGTCACTGCATACCAACTCCCAGAAGAATGAAGGTCAAAGACACAAAGAAGCCAAAACAAGAAACATAGACAGCAGCAATGAAATAGAATAAGAAGAACTAAGTGTTAAAGAGAAAACTTAACACACACACAAAAACAGCAATTAAATAAAACCCTAGAGTAAAGGGAGAAGCTAATCAACTGAATAAACACATCAAAATAAAATGATGACTAGAGGGCAACAAAAACAAACCATACTAAGAAACAGGAAGACATGGCCCAGTCCAATAAACAAACTAAAAACCAGGAAAAGTTGCAGAACATTGAACAACTAATCAAAGCATCCCAAACAAAAATCATGGACCAAGTTAATGAAGTGAAAGAAGAGATTAGGGATATTAAGAAGACACTGGAAGAACATACTGAATAAACTGTAAACATACAATTAAAAGATAAAAAGATAACAGATGTGATGGTGATAATGGCACAATCCAGGAAATCAAAAATACACTGGAAGCACATAACAATACATTTGAAAAGGCAGAGGAAAGAATTAGTGATGTGGAAGACAATACATCTGAAATCAAACAGATAGTAGAACAGATAGATAAAAAGATAGAAAAAATCAAGCAGGGACATAGGGATTTGAATGAAAACACAAAATGCACAAACAAATGAATTATAGGCATCCCAGAAGGAGAAAAGAAGGGAAAGGGGACAGGAGTGTTGGAGGAAATAATGACTGAAAACTCCCAACCCTATTGAGGGAGATGGATGTACAATTCCAGGAAGTGCAGTGCACCCCAAACAGTATAAATCCCAACAGGCCTACTCGAAGACATATACACATCAAACTGTCCAATGCTCAAGACAAAGAGAAAATACCGAAAGCAGCAAGAGAAAAGAGAATCATCACATACAAGGGAAGCTCAATAAGATTAAGTGCTGATTTCCCATCTGAAACCATGGAGGTAAGAAGGCAGTGGTATGACATAGCTAAGGTACATAAAGAAAAAAACTTCCAGCCAAGAATTCTCTATCCAGTAAAGCTGGCATTCAAATATGATAGAGAGTTCAAAATATTCACAGATAAACAGAAATTAAGAGAGTATGCCAATTAGAAGCGTGCCCTTCAAGAAATACTTAAGGGAGTTCTGCAGGTTGAAAGGAAAAAACAGGAGAGAGAGAGAGCTGGAGGAGAGTGTAAGAACAACTAAAAGGACAAAAAGAGAAATAAAAACAACATATGATTTACATAAACGCAAAGAAAATATGGCTAATGTAATTAATTCTTTGAGAGTACTAACACTGAACAGTAATGGATCAAACTCACCAGTCAAGAGACACAGATTGGCAAAATGGATTAGGAAATATGGCCCATCTATATGTTGTCTACAAGAAATCCACCTTAGACTCAGGGATTCAAGGAAGCTGAAAGTGAATGCTGGAAAACAAATTTACAAGCAAACAATAACAAAAAAAGGGTGCGAGTAGCTATACTAATATCAGGCAAAATAGACTTTAAATACAAAACTAATGTAAGAGACAAAGACGGACACTATATATTAGTGAAAATGGTAATCTTTCAAGAAGAAAGAACAATCATAAACATTTACACACCTAAAAGGGGTGCCTCAAAATACATGAGGCAAACACTGGAAAAACTAAGTGGAGAAATAGATGCCTCTACAATTATACTGGGGGACTTTAATACACCATTATCACCATTAGAAAGAATATCTCAAAAAAAGATTCAATAGAGAAAAAAAGACTTTGGTTAATACATTAGAGGATCTGGGCCTAATAGACATATACAGAACACTACACCTAAATACAGCTGGATATACATTCTTCTTGCGTGCACATGGATCATACTCCAAGATAGAACACATACTAAGCCACCGAAAAAATATCATTAAATTCAGAAAGATCAAGATTATACAAAGTAATTACTCTGACCACAGTGGGATGAAGCTGGAAATCAGTAAGGGCAAGAGAACCAGATTAGGCACAAAGATATGGAAGTTAAACAACACACTTTTAGACAAACAGTGGGTCAAGGAGGAAGTCTCAAAAGAAATAAGTAACTACTTGAAATGAATGAAAATGACAACACAATATATCAAAACCTGTTGGATGCCACCAAAGCTGTACTAAGAGGGAAATTCATAGCCATAAATGCATATATCAAAAAAGAAGAAAGAGCTAAAATTGAAGACCTAACTGCACACCTGGAGGAATTGGAAAAACAACAACAAACTAACACCAAAGGAAGTAGAAAGAAGGAAATAACAAAGATTATAGCAGAATTAAATGAAATAGAAAATAAGAAAGCACTAGAAAAAATAAACAAAACCAAAAGCTGGTTCTTTGGAAAGATCAATAAAATTGACAAACTTTTAGTCAGACTAACAAAGAAAAAAAGAGAGAAGATGGAAATATACAAAATAAGAAAAGGGGATATCATCATTGACCCCACAGAAATAAAGAGTATCATAAGAGGATACTTTGAAAAGTTATATACCAACAAGAATGATAATTTAGAGGAAATGGAGAAATTCCTAAAAAATCACAAAGAATCTACATTGACGAAAGAAGAAATTGATGAACTCAACAGACCAATCACATGTAAAGAGATAGAATCAGTCATCAAAAACCTACCAACTAAGGAAAGTCCAGGACCAGATGGATTCACAGGTGAATTCTAATAAACATTCCAGACAGAACTAACACCAATCCTGCTTAAACTCTTCCAAAAAATAGAAGTAGAAAGAACATTGCCTAACTCATTCCACGATGCCAATATTACCCTAACACCAAAGCCAAACAAAGATGCCACAAGATAGGAAAATTACAGACCAATCTCTCTAATGAACCTAGATGCTAAAATCCTCAACAAAACATTTGCTAATCACATTCAACAACATATAAAAGGAATTATACACCATGACCAAGTTGGTTTCATCCCGGGTATGCAAGGATGGTTCAACATAAGAAAAGCAATCAATGTAACACACCACATAAACAGATTGAAAGAAAAAAAAAACAAAAAACATGATCATCTCTATAGACAGAAAAAACATTCAACAATATACAGGACCCTTTCCTGATAAAAACACTGCAAAAGATAGGAATAAAAGGCAACTTTCTGAACATGATAAAGGGTTTATAGGAAAAACCCACAGCTAACATCATCTTCCATGGTGAAATCTTAAACGCTTTCCCTCTAAGATTGGGAACAAGACAAGGATGCACACTATCACTGCTCCTATTTAACATTGTCTTAGAAGTACTTGCTGGAGCACTGAGGCAAGAAAAAGATATAAAAGGCATCCAAATTGGATAGGAAGGAGTAAAAATTTCACAATTTGCAGGTGACATGATCCTATACATAGAAAGCCCTGAGAAATCTACAACAAGGCTTTTAGAACTTATAAATGAGTTCAGTAAAGTTGCAGGCTATAAGATCAATGCTCGAAAATTGGTAGCATTTCTGTATACCAGTAACAAGCAATCTGAGGAGGAAATCAAGAAAAAATACCATTTACAAAAGCAACTAAAAGAATTAAATACCTAGGGATAAATTTAACTAAAGATGTAAAGGACTTACATACAGAAAACTACACAACACTTTTAAAGGAAATCAAAGAAGACTTTAAAAATGGAATAATATTCCTTGTTCATGGATAGGAAGACTAAACTTCATTAAGATGTCTATCTTACCCAAACTGATGTACAGATTTAATGCAATCCCAATAAAAACCATCACAGCAATTTTTACCAAATTGGAAAAATTAACTATGAAATTCATTTGGTAGGGCAAGAGATCCCGAATAGCAAAAGACATATTGAAAAAGAAAAATGAAATTGGAGGAATCACTCTACCTGACTTTAAAACATACTACAGAGCTACAGTGGTCAAAAGTATATGGCATTGGAAAAGTACATCGACCAATGGAACCAAATTGAGAGTTCTAATATACATCCTCACATATACAGTCTTCTGATATTTGACAAGGACACCAGGCCCACTCATCTGGGAGAGAATGGCCTCTTCAACAAATGGTGTTGGAGAGCTGAATATCCATATCCAAAAGAATGAGAGAGGAACAAAAATCAACTCAAGAGGGATCAAAGATCTAAATATAAGAACCAAGACCATAAAGACCTTGGAAGGTAATGTAGGGAAGCATCTACAGGACCTTGTAACAGGAAATGGTTTCAGGAACTTCACATCCAAAGCATGAGCAGTGAAAGAAGGAATAGAGAAATGGGATCTCCTCAAAATTAAAAACTTTTGCACCTCAAAGGACATTATCAAGAAAGTGAAAAGGCAGCCTACCCAATAGGAGAAAATATTTGGCAACCATATATCTGATAGGAGCCTAATATCCTGCATATATAAAGAAATCCTACACCTTGAAAATAAAAAGACAATCAACCCGTTTAAAAAATGGGCAAGCAAACTGAAAAGACACTTCTCCAAGGGAGAAATAAAAATGTTTAAAAAGCACTTGAAAAGATGCTCAACATCACTAGCTATTAGGGAAATGCAAATCAGAAATACGATGAGATATCATCTTATACCCATTAGAATGATGGCTATTAAAAAACAGTGGACTATAAGTGTTGGAGAGGATGTGGAGGAATGGGAACTCTCATCCACTGCTGGTGGGAATGTAGAATAGTGCAGCCATTGTGGAGGACAGTTTGGCGGTTCCTCAAAAAACTAACTATAGAATTGCAATATGATCCAGCAATTCCACTGCTGGGTGTATACCCAGAAGAAGAATTGAAAGCAAAGATACGAACACGTATATGCACACCAATGTTCAAATCGGCATTATTCACTATTGTCAAAAGTTGGAATCAACTCACGTGCCCATTAACAGAAGAATGGATAAACAAAATGTGGTACATACATACAATGGAATATTACTCAGCTGCAAGAAGGAATAAAGTGCTATCACACGGGATAACATGGATGAATCTTGAGGACCTTATGGTGAGTGAAGCAAGCCAGGCATTGAAGGGTGAACAGGTCATGACCTCACTGATATGAATTAAGCAAATTGAGCTGACTCAGAGAGCTATTGTCTGGAACATAGGTTTATAAGAAATAGAAAGGTAGTAGAAGGTTGTGAGCCAACACCCATACGGACGCAATCTATGGTAAGGTGAAATTGTGTAGTTCCGTAATGAAGGGATATGATAGGAGGGTAGTGATATTATTGGGTTTGGTGTTGCAGGTTTGACAGGTGGGTAGATTGAGAAGGGTGGGTGGAAGGTCCAGGGTACTAGGGGGAGGGCAGGAGAGGGTCCAGGTGAATACTGGGTATTTGCAGGTATGTGGTTGAAAGTACAAAGTTGGGAATGCTCTTATGGCAATATGGCAAGGAAGGGTTATTGGTTTAGGGTGATGCATGGGGGGACATTTGGGGCAGGGAGCACGTGGAGCAGGCTTTTAGGGAGTGTGTGAGTGATCATTCTGTCATAATGTGTTGTGTCAGTGGGTGGAGACCCACACAATGAGTGGGAATGGGTTGGACTCCTGTCCTCGGGAGGACTGATTTGTTCACAAATAGACAGGTGTGAGTCTCTCGAGAGCATGGGCAGTTCCTAATAGGGGAGGACAAACCAGTGTGTCAAGAATTCAGTCTTGTTACATGTAATTATGAATCTTGTCATTCAAGGAGTGAAGCCAAGGAGTTGCCGTGTGCCCTGAGGGAAGGGGAGGGAGGAATAGAATAGATGGAACAGGGGATTTTTGGTGGACAGTGGAAGTGTTCTACATGATCTTACAATGATGGACACAGGACATAGTAAATATCATAAAGATTTATGAAAGTATACGGTCAAAAATGTAAACCATAATATAAACCATTGACCATGTTTAGTAACTATGTTTCAC
This sequence comes from Cabassous unicinctus, assembly GCA_029593785.1. NCBI lineage: Eukaryota > Metazoa > Chordata > Mammalia > Cingulata > Chlamyphoridae > Cabassous > Cabassous unicinctus. Next base: position 978 of record JAQZBX010031402.1, on the reverse strand, counting down.
TATTTGCATATCAGTTATAACAAAGGTACCATCCACGTATAAAGGGGTATTAATATGGGGGAGGGGGGAAAAGGGGAGAGTCTCTTGTATTCTGTGTGTGAATTTGCCGTGACCTAAAACTTCTTTGAAAACAAAATGAAAAATAGTGAGACACTAGGGAATAACTGGGGGAAGGTACCACAGCACAGACAGTACACCAGATATTGTGGTGATGAAAAGCACAATGTCAAAAAAATTTTTTAAATATATTTCATTATTTTAAATATCCAAATCTTAATTTTATTATATTTTTGGTTTTTTTTTAATTTTTATGTATTTTACTTTTTATATTTAAACTTATCATTATTGTTTCATTTTCCTACTAATTGTATTTGTCTACTGTAGTGGCTTCATTCTTGAAGAAGCTTTGGATCACAGAAGGGTTACAAATGGGGTGGGGAAAGATTGCTGGTGTGGGGTGTCAGTGATGGGGGATGCATGGGAGGAAGTTCACCTGATCATAAATATAAGGTATATAAAAATATTCAAATGTTCATGGGGCATTGTCACAGTGGGTGGAGACTCACACAATAACCGAAAGAATTCTGAATTCCCATCCTGAAGAGCTCTGCCACATTCTCTGAGGGAGCAGCAACAGTCCCCCGAGTTCAGGGGCAGTGACTCGCGAAGGAGGATGATCCACTGATGAGCCCTTGATATTGACAACTAGGCTTATGAGTCTTTTCTCTTAAAATTGAAACTTGGCCTATTGTTATGGTGTGCCTAAGCGTTGCCTCCTGATAGCCTTCTTCTTGTTCAAATGTGGCCTCTCTCTAAGCCAAACTCAGCATATGAATGCATTACCTTTCCCACAGCATGGGACATGATACACAGGGATGAGACACCCTGGCACAAAGGGATTGCTACCAAGCACCAACTGGCAATGCAACTGGAAAAAGACCTTGAATAAAAGGGGAAAAGGTAAAGACAAATGAGTTT
>JAQZBX010031401.1:0-26343 GCA_029593785.1 Cabassous unicinctus | reverse complement strand
TTTTAAAATATTATTCACAACCCCAACCAAACTCACATTTTACATATATTTTGTGTTCCTTTCCAATCTTTGTCTACCTACACAATTTTACATAGTTATAACCATAATAGAGATGCAATTTTATATTCCACTTCTTTCACATAAAATAGTTTTAAGTATGCTTCTCTGTTGTTCCATAGTCATTAAAATTTCCTCTTTTATGGTTGCATAATGTTAAATCAAGTGGTAGTTTCTTATTTTACTTATCATTTCCACTTTTGCTGAATATTTAGGCAGTTTCTGAATCTTTTGCTATTATGCTGAATAACGGTACAAGGAAAATCTTTGTGCACATCTTTATCCTTTTTTCCTGCATTTTTGTCTTTGTGGATATTAGGAAATGGCAATTTTTCTTTAGCCCCAATGTAGTACTATGACTCAAAAATATAAGAGAGTTTTATGGCTGTCTTTGTTTTGCACAGAATCTAGAACATGTTTTTATACCAAATCTATGTACCTCCTGGGTTCCTCTCTGCTCACCTTAGAAGCTACCACATAACAAATGATGGCACCAAGTTCCACTGGTCCAGGGCATTGCTCCAGGCTCCTCCACCCACCTCAACCACTATGCTGTACAGCAGCCTTGCATCGTCCCACCCCCACTGCTCCTCCCATACCTTAGCCATTCAAATCATTGTCACAGCTGAACTATCTACAGGCATTGGTAAAATGGGATGAAAGGAACTAATCCACAGATTACCTGATAACCTAGACTCTCACTGGTTTCCATGCAGCTTATTAGCAGTTCTAACCTGAATCCATGGCCAAGATATTCTACCCAGCTCAGGTCTAGCTACCTAGAATTCAATGCATCTGAGAGAAGGAATCAGAAATGATGAGAACAGTGAAACCAGTTCAAAATGTTAGTACTTCTTATTTAAAACTGCCCTTCCTGCATTTCCTTCCCTGCAGTGGTTAAGAGCATGGACTCCCCATTGAGGTCTGAAATGGTGTCCCTTGGGCAAGTCTCCTTAACCTCTGTGTGCCTCACTTTCCTCATCTCTAAACTGGGGGTAAATATATGTAAGTGCTTAAAAGAGCCTGGCACACAGTAAGCCTTCATAAGGGTTTAGGATTATTATTTCCCTTATAGCCATGGGGAAATTAATATAATGGCCAAGGCCCCCTAAAAAGGCATGACTTTCATTAGAAAATAATAAATAAACATCCAAAGCAGTTGTACAAGAGGTGTCCTTCTAAAGACTTTACATACATTAAACCTCCACGCGGCATGAGGCAGGTCCTAGTATTTTCCTTTTAGAGTTGAGTAAACTTGGGCATAAGTGTACTAAGCTCTTGCCTGAGAGTTCACAGAAAGGTCAAGAAATGGCATTTAAACATAGGAATTTGGTTCCAGGGAAGAGCTCTTAGCCACTAGACATATGGCCCCTCTAAATGAAGCAGCAGAAATTTAGTGGTTTGTGCAGGAGGGAAGAGTAGCTAACAAATTATCCAATCGTTAGCAGCGAGATTCCTCTGTTGCTGCTCCAAGGGAGAAAGCTGAGTTCCAGGGCACTAAAGACTATTTACAGCCTTCTACCTCCCACTTTACTTGGTGCTTTGAACCACATCCAAATTGAATTCAACACTTATGATCTTTCTTCTAATGCCATTGTGAGTTAATGGTTCTTTTAATCTACATCTTATCTCCATGCTGTAATCTTTGTGGCTATTCCTAACTCTTAAAGTGTCAGATCAAGGGATATGAGACTTCAGTAAATCCTTCAGAATTTAAGATTAATGAGAAGGAAAAAATGTCCTGTGTGAGTTAAATTATAATGATCTGAAGATCTGTTTTAAATTTCAAGATGCAGAAATTTGTTTCTAAATAAAGAAACAAACACTTTGTCCTGTGCTTATCGTGCAGATCAGAAACAGTAATGAAACATTTGTATAGTTAGAAGATGGATGCCCAGAGACAGCCTCTTTGAAGCAAAGAATTAATAATAATATTCTCTATATGTGAGTACAGTGCTCTCAAATCACATTGATAAGAGTTATGTTATGAGGGTTTTTTATTTCTCATACTGATAAATGAAAATGTAGGAAATGCTACATTTAATGTTAATGTGCAAGAAGATCGAGATAAGTTTAGAAGGCATGGCTGCCTTTGAAGACAGCATCTCCAAAGTTCAGGAATATACCTTAAATGGAAGAAAAAGGAGAGAGAATGAAACTGGGAAGGAAAAGAGAGGCCAGATTATTATGAAAGGTCTTTAGAGCGATCCAATGTGTTAAAGAATGAGAATAATTTCCTATAGAGAATGAGAAGCCACTATTCATATTGGAGTGACCCAATTAGATTTCTGATTTTTAAAAATCTTTCTGGTTTCCTGTGTAAAATGGAGGAAGGGGAAGGGAAGGAGCGAAATTGGATGCCAGAGAGATTTGGGGACTATGGTGGTTTCAAACTGTATGTACCTACCCCAGAAAATCATGTTCTTAAAGCTAATCCATTCCTGTGGGTGTAAAACTATTCAAAGTAGGACCCTTTGATCAGGTTACCTCAGTTAAGGTGCAGCCCAAGGTGGATCTTAATCTTCTTATTGGAGTCCTTTGTAAGAGTATGAAATTCAGGCAGAGAGAGAGAGAGAAAGCCAGGTAAACAAGAAACCCAGAGCAAGGAAACCTGGAAGAGAAGGGTGAGACCAGCAGACACCGCCATGCGCCTTGCCATGTGGCAGAAGAGTCAAGGATTACCGCAAACAGTCTTTGGGAAGAAAGCATCTCCTTGATGATGCCTTGACTTGCACATTTTCCCAGGCTCTAACCATAAGCAAATAAATTTCCATTGTTAAAAGCCAGTCTTTTTTATGGTATCTGCTTTCAGAAGCATAGCAAACTAAAACAGGGACTAACTGCAAATGGTACAATAGATTAGGGAAATGAAGCTGCAAATGGGCCTGGGACTCAGGCAGCAGGAATAGAAAGGGAAATGTAGGAGACAAACTTCAGAAAGATCTGGAAGGTAGGAAGGACAGGTTTAATGGCAGATTACGTATGCTCTTTCAAGAGTAGGGAGTATCCTAGGAGACTGTTTCTCCATTTTTAAACACATAAGGTTTTTTGATAAACAATAAACATAAAAACCTCACACTTCCCCCAACAAAACCATTATTGCCCCTCTAATGGGACGTGCCCCATCTCAGCACCCTTAAAAATCACTTTTCTTCTGCTTATCCCTACAAACCAAGAACTATTTTGTTAAACTTTGTTTCTACAGCTTGTATTACAAAGTGATAGATTTCAAATAAAAAATTACATTTTAATATTAAATAGCAAAATTCAATCTGGAGTACCTAGAGTAATCTAGAGGGACAATTTCTCACTGCCCCACTAAGAGTCAATGTGCTAGGATGAGTCCTGGGTTTCTAGCATGGGTGAAAAGTCTATTGTGGTCCTTAAATGAAATGGCAAATACAGGACAACCAGAGGAATACAGAGAGGGTGGGGTTAGAACTGAGGAGAGAGGTCTGAAGGGAGACAATACTTTGGGGTGCCAATGGCATAGGTAACAATGTTTCTTCTAAAAAAAACAAAAACTTTTTTTTTGTCCATAAGCCATCTTGAAAGACTAATGAAAACTCAATGTCCCCCTATAAATATAAGCACAACATGTGTATGCAATTTCCAAGAGATATGTTAACTCCCTGAAGTCTTACTTGAATCTTTTAATACTTCATGGAACCCAGATCAAGATTCTCTATGGTTAGGCTGACCCATTTAGGGAGAAGACAAGAAAAGAACAAGGCTAAGAACAGAGCCCTGGGGAGCACAAACATGTAAGAAGACAGCAGGGGATACTCTCCAAAGAAGAATGAGCACAGCAGTCATAGAGGTAGCAGGAAATGGGAGTAAGTGATGTAAGTAAATCAAGGAAAGAGATTCTTTAAAAGAAGAAGAAATAGTTAACAGCAGTTGAATAATGCAGAGAGACAAAGTAAGATGATGATAGAAAAACATCATTTGAATTTGGACATTAGTGGACACTTGCTGTTTGATGCCCAGTTTTCATTCCTCTGCTTTCTGGGAAAAGAATTCCAAATTTCCTCTGATAAATCAAACCTCTGCTTCACCTATTCTCAGTCATATGACCTGTGAGAGATTGACCCCACCTCCATCCAGAGAATCCCATTTCCCTGCCACAAGTGAAGAGTTCAGAGCTGGGCACATAAGATGATCTGAGTGAGCCTTTGGATTTCGTTGAAAATTCTAGGACACAGAGGCTCTGGATGTGAACAAGGAAAAAAAATGGTCTTGGGAGCTGCTGGCAGCCATCTTGAGACAGAAAGCCCAGAAGAAACCAGGTCATTGATGACCTTGATGAGTCACTGAATCAAGACTTTCCTAAAGTCCAGACCTACCTCTGAACTTTTTTAATTTCATGAGCCCATTTAAATCAGCTTTACTGAAACTTTCAACAGGAAACATCCTACCTGAGATATTTCTTTGCAGGAGACATAATGCTTCAGCAACCTAAAATGCACACACCAAATCTGCTGCAGATTCATTGTGGTCATTTAAAATACAAAATAGAAAAAGTAGTTTTATTTTGTTTTAAATGCCTTTCCTCTTATAGGCTTTGTGAAAAAGAACAGTGTATTCTTTTTGACTCCTTCTCTAGAACATAAATTACATCAAAATCTTAGAAGAGTTAGTTATTTTCCCCCAATTTGTTAACATGCACTGACCAACACTGAGTTTTATCTGATTCTTTTCCTTCCCCCCCCTTATCTAATCCCATACCTGTTGACATTACATTTTCCTACTCAGAAAAAGCAAATCTAGACATTCTTACGGAAGCTCCCTGTCCAAACCCCATCATTTCTCACCTAGACCAATAAAACTGCATGCTAATTTGCCTCCTTATTTCAATTCTTACCAACTTTCACTTTACTCTGCACAACAAGCAGACTGTTCTTTGTTTAAAATATAAAGGCAAGGAAGTGAATGTGACTCAAGCAGTTGGGCACCAGCCTACCACATGGGAGGTCTCAGGTTTGGTTCCGATGCCTCCTAAAGAAGATGAGCAAGACAACTAGTTGACGTGACTGGTGGTGGGGAAAGCTGACGCAACAAGATGACACAACGAGATGATGCAACAAAGAGACACAATAAGTCTGAAGAGCTTAGAACAGTGCCTGGCAAATGTTAAGTGCTATATAAGTATTAGCCATAATCATGACTTGCTTTTCTCCCTGCCTGAAACAATCTTCTCCCATCTTGTTTGCTTAATGAAATTCATTTTCAAGACTCAGTACAAATATCTCCTCCCCTTTTCTAAGCAAAATAAGGACTTTTTGTTCTGTGCCTCTATAGAACTTTGTGCCTTTCTAAGGAAACAATGAATTAATGTACAATTATTCACTTACTGATCAATGTCAGAAAGCTCTGAAAGGCTTTGTTCACCCAACACAGTATCTATCATTGTGTGACAAACATGTTCTATGAAAAAGAAATTATGTTCACTGTTACCTCTTTGTCCAGAGACTTAAATATCACAAACACTGGAAGATTACTTCAGGTATTATCTCCAACTATTACAGAACCTACATTTCTACCTTTCCTCACTGGTACTGTTTGTTATAATGGTTTACTGATCATTATAACTACCCCTTATTACAGTTTTCAAGAACTGGTCAGATGTAAGGTGACATTTACCTTTCAGAAATATAAGTCTCCTGTTTTCTGGAGCCCCTATTATGCCAAAGAGAACCTAAAGTGATGTGGCAGTTCTCCTGGACTGGGGTCATTGAAAGGCAATATGATTGAAGGAAAGAGTCTCCACCAGGATTTGGGTAATTCACTTAATTTCTCTAAACCTCAGTTTCTTCATCTGTAAAACTACTCTTAGAATTGCTATGGAATTCAAGTATAATAACAGAGATAACTTTTTGTAAATGTTAAAGGACAATATATTTTATATCAGCCACACTGAATCTTGACTAATCTAGTGCTGTATTGTCCAATATGGTAGCCAATCACAACCTTGCTATCAAGCACCTGAAATGTGACTAGTCCAAAATGAGTTGTACTGACCTTGACCAAAAGGGGGAAATATCAAATATAAATGAGTTTTTATAGCTAAGAGATATCAAAGTGAGTCAGGAGGTCAATCCAGAGGTTACACTTATGCACATCTCAGCAGGATCTCATTGACTGCCACAGTAAACTCTGCCTCAAACAGTGGTGCTTCTGAGGGCTCTAGAGACATCCAGACACTGCAAGCACAGCATGCGGCCAGTGGGCTTTACTCTGGAGTTTATGCTCCCCAGTGCAACAGAGTTAGACTCATTTATAGTTTCCCTACACATGGCTCTTCTGTCCCTTTTATTTGAACCTATAATTGGCACTATATGGGGTAAATATATGTCCCAGAGACTTAAGTCTTTGGTCTGTTCATATGCCAATAGAGCCCTGAATCTCAGCAGAGTTGCAAAATCTACTCTCCAGTTCATTAGACTCACCTAGGACAACTAACAAGGAAAAGATGATGGACACCACCCATCCCAAGGAACAGAGAGTGTCTGCAACTGCAAGCAAGACAGTTCCACCCATCTGGCCCATGGGACCTAAGCCCCCTCTCAATTAGAAACAGAGTGGGCATCACCATCCCAAAATCCTCAATTTGGGAAAAGAACAATGGACTAAAGTAGACTTATTATTATTATACTATAGGCTTATTATTATTCTAGCAATGGAAGAACTTTTATCATTGATACAAAGGCAGTGGCCACCTGAGGTTCTGAGGGGAGGGAGAGGGAAGAATAGGTGTAATATGGGGACATTTTCAGGACATTGGAATTGTCCTGCATGACATTGCAATGACAAATATAGGCCGTTATATATTTTGTCATAAACTACAATATTGTGCAGGATAGAGTGCAAACTAAAATGTAAACTACAGTCCACGGTTCATAACAATGCTTCAATATGTGTTCATCAATTGTAACAAATGTACCACACTAATGAAGGATGTTGTTAATGTGGGAAAGTGTGGGGTGTGGAGGGAGTGGCGCATATGGTAATACCCTATATTTTTTATGTAACATTTATGTAATCTAAAGCTTCTTTAAAAATAAAAATTTAAAATTTAAAAAAAAAGAATTGTGCTGTAAGGGTAAAATGAACACCAGATTTCAAAGGTGTACTGTGGAAAAGGAATATGAAATATCACATTAATAATTTTTATTTTGAGTATATGTTGAAATAATAGACATCTTTGGTTAAATAAAATATCTTATTAAAATTAATCTCACCTGTTTCTTTTTACTTTTTTTATGTGGCTATTAGGAAATTTAAAATTACATATGTGGCTTGCCTTATATCTCTAACTCTACTGATCTAGAGGACTCCCAGCTTCATATGCATTTAAAAACGAGTTGCCATTGACCTTGGTGCCGAAAATATCATGCAAAGGGGCACTTCAAATGGCTTTTTCAACTCTTCTATAAAAGGAGATGAAAGATTTGTGCTATTCTATACTTAGGAGCACCTATGTTACATTTTCAAGAAGACTGGTCAAAAACAGAGGAAAAGGTGATTCCCTGGAAGTTAACCAAACTAGCCAGCTCACCCCAGGACTATACCTGGCCTCATTTGCTCCCTAAACAAATGTCTTTACTCCTTTTCTTTCCTTCTGTCAGTCTCTATATGTCCATGAACTTGAAGGCTTAAAATTATTTCTATTTCAGAGTTGAAAAGCTACTTTGTGTTGCACTAAATTTGCACAATTAACATCCCAAATGCTGATATGATAGTAGCGGAAAAGTAAAAGTTCCTTTCTTATTTTACTAGAGCTCTGTTAAATGTCATCTGAAACCGATGTGCTTTCTGGTAGCTGCTTTGGAAATTTCTCCATGGGTTATTTGCTTTTCCCAGAAATGGAAATCTAGACACCTCTCCATTTTTCTGTTGGACACAAATATGAAAATGACTTTCCTATAAAAGCAAAAGAGCAATGATCCAGACGGGAGAAAAGCAGTGACTTAATTGTTTTGAGTAGTAGACGGTAAAATGTAGACCATCTTGATTAAAAATACAGACACATCAACTATCACTGCAATTCTACTTTAAAGAAATAAAATTTTTAATTAAAATATAATTAGAGAAATAAGGGTGTATGGAAAAAATATATACCAAGTGTATGCTATGGACACAGTTAGTGGTAATGGTCTGATCATGTTCTTTCATAATCTGTAACAAATGTTCCAAAACAGTGTAAGGTTTTGGTGGAGGGGTGATGTTTGGGAATTCTGCACATTATGCAAGATTGTTTTGTAACTCCACTTCTCTAATAAAAAAATAACAAATAAAAAAATATATATAATTAGAGAAGTATGACTGCAGAAGAACTGAAGACCTCTGAGTGACCAAAGAAGGAATGCTCTTAGTCATCGCAATATTTTTATCAATTATTATCTGAGTAACTGAAGGAGGGAGGAGAGTAAATGCATAGGGAAAAGAATGTGTACTTTAGATGAGTTTTGGCTTGTTTAGGTAGGTATGTATGTGTGTCCTTACAGCTGGGGCATTTTTTTCATTCATTCATTCACTCAACAAATATTTACTAAGCATCCACTATGTAGCAGGGCACTGTTCTAAGCACAGCAGATACAGCAGGGAACAAAGTCCCCACTCCTAAAGAACTTACAGTCTAAAGGAAATTCTTTGGAGGCACATTCGTAGTCTTTATTTGTGATCTAAACTTCTTTTAATATTATCGTTTTATTGGACTGAATTTCCCACCTTATGAATTCATGTATCATTGACATATACTCTGATTTTAGAATGATTTGAGGTAGGAGTATCCAATTCTGGAATCCTCTTCCTAGCTGGAGAAGCCTTCAGAGATCCATAAATAACTCCTTCTACTTAAAGAAATCCTTTGTCCTTTTCCTTAAGGCTGATAAGAAAAGGTAGCCCTTGTTACACAAGGGTCAACAGCAATTGCCTTGCTCCTTATAATTTCCCCTCCTTTCACATTCACTCCACAGGCTCTGATGCCTTCCTACCTGGAGGGAGGAGGAGTGACTATAATGCTAGAGGATGCAGAATTGGACTGTAGTTACGGCTCGGCCTGGAGAGGGTATTAGATATGAGACAAAGGTCCATTTCAGGGCAACAATTCCTGATCTTGTCACAAACTGTGTGACTTGGGCAAGTCACTGAATGTCCCTGGACCTTGGTTTTCTCTTCTGGAATGTGAAGGATTGGAGTAGTGAATCCCAAAGGCTTCTCTCAGCCTTGAGGTGTATGTCTTTAAATAATTTAAGAAATACAAGAATAATTGAACACAGAGAAATTAGGGGGCTGAGCAAGCAGGCAAAGAAGGAATTTGTGGGCATATCTGAGATATATGGATAGCAATGGAATATCAGTAGCAAGAAAGAAAACCAGTGTGTCCTCTAAAAAGTGACTCAAAGTGGTCACCCAGTAAATAAAGGAACAGCTTTTTTCCTAATGTGCCTCATTGCCGTATTCTTGAGCAAGGCTTAATCTATCAGACTTAGCAGTTTCTCAACTGGATTTGTCATGCCTGCAGCTGTAGCCAGCTGTTTTGTCAGACGTAACAGACTCTAAGCATATTTCCTATCAACCAATATACAAGCTGAATCGGGTGTTTTCTAAAAACAGCTTCTTGTCCTGAAACCTGAAAGCACAGACCTAAGCTAACATCACTGTCCTTAAACATATTACGTACATATACTGAGGAACATTAACCCTGAGAATTTTGTGGTACGGGGCAAGGGAGGGTATTACTGCTACATGATACACACTATGATTAGTGAACCAAAGGCTGGAGAAAATATGGCAGGCAATTTTTTTTTTTTTACATTTTTCCTTTTCCTCTATCCTAAAATTGGAAAATATTCACATGGGGAATCCTTAGAAACAAACAAACAACAACAACAAAAAAAAAACAGTAAAAATTTTTTTAAAAGTCTCATTTATCCAACCCTTCACAATTCTAATAATGGTGGGCCTGGCAGCTTCCACTAATGTTTTCCAAACACTGCACAGACCCATAACTGATATAAATAGAGCTAGGTCTAAATAACTTATGAAAATTGCACTCAGGGCCCCTGCAGAGACCATCTGTGAGATGATCCATTCCTAATGAGCCTGTAATTTAAAAGAGTCACAGATTCACCCATTTTGATCCAAACTCTTTTGGAGAGATTGAATGACATTTTTTTTCAGGAGGAAGGACAGGTAGAATTAGAAGTTTGGGGGTGGGAGAGTAAGGAATAGAGAATAGGCAAAGAGAAAGCATATGTCTAAGTTGCAAAGACTAAAACATGGCCAAGAAGAAGGACAATTTTTGTGGCTGAAACCTTCAACCACTAAAAGCATTAAATTCAGTGGTCTCATCTCCCAGGATTCTCAGTAAACAGTTAACACTAAACATGTAGCATTTATTACAACATCCTGTATTTACTTAACCATCAGGTCTGTTTATTAGGCATATGCCTCATGGAATTTGCACAGCATTTTGCTCACTACTACAGTTTATCACTTTTAGCCAGTAGCTGACCAGAGAATAAACCTAGGAGTCAAAGGAGGATGGAGGAAATGGGGGTGGTGGCAGCCTAGATGGTGCGAGATTAGGGCAAAAGAGAAGTTAGGGAAGGGCTGGTTAAATTGGCCGGCCTCTCTTAGAGTGGATTTAAATGGCCAAATAAATGGAGTCATTCAAAGCTCAAAAACAACAATTGAAACATCTAAACAACTAAATCATTTATTTAACCAATCTGTACCTTTCCACCCATTGTGCTACTTTGCAAACTCTGGGAATTCATCAAGAACAATCCTATTTCAGATAAATGTAACTTTGATAATTCCTCAGAGAAGACACAGTAGCCAAAGTATCTTTAAACAAATGTGTTTAGCATCAATCTTGTTGAATTTTTCTGAAAATTATATATTACAATTGACTCTAAATATACTGAGATGGAGAATGTCTACAGGCATTTCCATAATGTTTTGCTGGCACCTGTTCCCCAGGAATTTCACATACACAGAGACAACACTGAACTCTGATAATTGTTATTTACAACATAGTTTTTTCATTGCTATGGAACATTTGTTACAATTGATGATAGCACATTTTAAAAATTGTGCTATTAATTAAAGTCCATGATTTAACTTAGGGTTCACTGCGTAGTGTAATTATACATGGATTTTTTTTTCCAAATGTTTATTCTGTTACCATATATACAATCTTACATCTCCCCTTTTAATCATATTCAGATATATATTTTTCAGTGCTGCCAATTGCATTCCCAATGTTGTGCAGCCATCAACACCATCTGTTACCAGAACATTTTCATCATTCCAAATAGGAATCCCATACATTTTAAGTCTTAACTTCCCATTCCCTATCCTTACCCTGTCCTCTGGTAACCTGTGTTCTAGATTCTGACTCTATAACTGCTTATTCTAATTGTTTCATACCAGTGAGATCATACAATATTTGCTCCTTTGTATCTGGCTTATTTCATTCAGCATGATTTCTTCAAGGTTCATCAATGTGATAGCATGTAACAGGACTTCATGCCTTTGTACAGATGAATAATATTCCATTGTATGTATTACCACATTTTATTTATCCATTCATCACTTGATGTTCATTGGTTGCTGGACACTTAGGTTGCTTCCATCTTTTGACAATTGTGAATAATGCTGCTATGAACATTGGTGTGCAAACATCTGTTCGAGTCCCTGCTTTCTATTCTTTTGGGCATATACCTAGTAATGGAATGGCTGGGTCATATGGTAGTTCTATACTTAGCTTTCTGAGGAACCACCAAACTGTCTTCCACAGCGGCTGCAACATTTAACATTGCGACCAGCAATGAATGACTTACTATTTCTCCACATCCTCTCCAGCACTTGTTATTTTCTGGTTGTTGTTTTTTTAATAGTAGCCATTGTAATGGGTGTGAAATGGTATCTCATTATGGTTTTGATTTGTATATCCCTGGTGGCTAATGATGTTGACCATCTTTTCATGTGCTTTCTGGCCATTTGTATATCTACTTTGGAAAGATATCTGTTCAAGCATTGTGCCCATTTTAAAATTGGGTTGTTTATCTTTTTGTTGTTAATTTGAAGGATTTCTTTATATATTCTGGATATTAATCCTTTATTGGATATGTGGTTTCCAAATATTTACTCCCATTGTGTAAGCTGTTTTACTTTCTTGATAAAGTCCTTTGAGGAAAAAAGCTTTTTGTTTTGTTTTGTTTTTTCATTTTAATGAGGTACCATTTATCTATTTTTTCTTTTGCTGCTTGTGCTTTAAGTGTGAAGTCTAAGAAACCATTGCCTAACACAAAGTTCTGAAGATGCTTCCTCATGTTTTCTTCTGGCAGTTTGATTATTATAGCTCTTAAATTAAGGTTCTGATCCATTTTGAGTTGATTTTTGTACAAAGTGTGAGGTAGGGGCCTTCCTTCTTTTTTTGAAAACAGAGATCCAGTTTTCCCAGCACCATTTGTTGAAGAGACTATTCTTTCCAAACTGAGTGGTTGTTGCCACCTTGTCAAAAATCAATTGACCATAAATGTAAGGGTTGATTTCTGAGCTCTCAATTCTATTATATTGGTATATATGTCTGTCCTCGTGTCAGTACCAAGCTGTTTTGATTACTGTGGCTTTGTAATAAGTTTCAAGATCAGGAAATATAAGTCCTCCAACTTCATTCTTCTTTTTCTAGATGGCTTTAGCCATTCAGGGCCCCTTATCCTTCCATATAAATTTGATGATTGGCTTTCCATTTCTGTAAAGAAGGTTGTTGAAATGGTGATTGGGATTGTTTTGAATCTAGAAATGGGTTTGGGTAGTATTAACATCTTAATGATATTTAGTCTTCCAATCCATGAACAGAGAATATCCTTCCATTTATTTAGTTAGATCTCCTTTAATTTCTTTTAGCAATGTTTTGCAGTTTTCTTTGTGTAAGTCCATTATATCCTTGGTTAGATTTATTCCTAGATATTTGATTGTTTTAGTTGCTATAGTGAATGGAATTTTTTTTCTTATTTCTTTCGATTGTTCATTGCCTGTGTGTAGAAACACTACTGATTTGGGGATGTTGATCTTGTATCCTGTTACTTTGCTGAATTCATTTATCAGTTCTAGGGATTTGTTGTGGATTTTTCAGGATTTTCTGTATAGAGGATCATAACATCTGCAAATAGGGAAAGTTTAATGTCTTCCTTTCCAATTTGGATGCTTTTATTTCTTTTTCTTCCTGAATTCTCTGACAAGAATGACGTTGAATAACAGTGGTGACAGTGGGCATTCTAATCTTGTTCCTGATCTTAGAGGGAAAGCTTTTGGTCTTTCACCATTAAGTGAAAAGTTGATGGCTTTTCATAAGTGCCCTTTATCATGTTGAGGAAGTTTCCTTCTATTCCTAGTATTCTAAGTGTTTTTGTCAAGAAAGGGTGCTGCATTTTGTCAAATGTCTTTTCTGCATCAATTGAGATGATCATGTGGGTTTTTTCCTGCTTCATTCAGTTGATGCAGTGTACTACATTAATTGACTTCTTAGGTTGAACCAACCTTGCATACTGGGGATAAATCCCGCTTGACCATGGTGTATAAATATTTTAATATACTTTTGGATTAGGCTTGCTAAAATTTTGCTGAGGATTTTTTGCATCTATATTCATAAAAGATATTGGTCTGTAGTTTTCTTTTTTTGTGGTATCTTTATCCAACTTGGTATGATGGTGATGTTAGACACATAGAATGAGTGAGTGTTCCCTCCTCCTCAATTTTTTGGAAGAGTTTGCACAGAGTTGTAGGTAAATCTTTTTGGAATGTTTCGTAGAATTCCCTTATGAAACCATCTATTCCTAGGGTTTTTTGTTGGGAGGTTTTTGATTAGTGATTCAATCTCTTTACTAATAATTGGTTTGTTAAGATTTTCTATTTCTTCTTGAGTCAATATAGGTATTTTGTGTGTTCCTAAGAATTTGTCCATATCATCTATGTTATATAATTTATTGGCATAGAGTTGCTCATAGTATCTTCTTATAGTCCTTTTTATTTCAGCAGGGTCAGTAGTAATATCCCCCTTTTCATTTCTGATTTTCATTATTTGTATCCTCTCTCTTTTTTTCTTTGTCAGTCTTGCTAAAGGTTTGTCAATTCTATTGATCTTTTCAAAGAACCAACTTTTGGTTTTCTTGATTCTCTTATGTTTTTGTTTTCTATTTCATTTACTTCCCCTCTAATCTTGGTTGTTTTCTTCCTTCTGCTTGCTTTGGGTTCAGTTTGCTCTTCTTTTTCTAGTTTTTCAAATTTTAAGGTTAGGTTTCTGATTTGAAGTTTTTCTTCTTTTTTTATATAAGCATGTAGAGCTATAAGTTTGCCTCTCAGCACTGCCTTTGCTGCATCCCATAACTTTTGGTGTGTTGTATTTTCATTTTCACTATCTTCAATATATTTCCTAATTTCACTTCTGATTTCCTCTTTAACCCATAAGTTGTTTAAGAGTATGTGTTTAATTTCCATATATTTGTGAATTTTCCACTTTCCTTCTCTCTGTTATTAATTTCTGGTTTCATTCCATTGTGGTCTGAGAATATACATTATATTCTTTCAATATTTTTTTAATTTATTGACACTTGTTTTGTGACTCAACATAACGTCTATCCTGGGGAATGATCCATGAGCACTTGAGAAGAATGTATATTCTGTTTCAGCTGGGTACAATGTTTTATATATGTCTGTTAGGTTTTCATTGGCTTAAACCTATTATTAAAGTCTTGTACTTCCTCACTGATTTTCTGACTAGATGTTCTATCCATTATTGACAGTGGTGTGTTAAAGTTTCCTATTATTAATGTGGAACTGTCAAATTTTCCCTTCAAATCTGCCAATGTTTGTTTTGTATATTTTGGGATATATATACATTCTCTTAGGTGCATATATATTTATAATTGTTACATGTACCTGTTGAATTGTCCCCTTTATCAGTATGTATTGACCATCTTTGTCCCTCATAACTGTTTTTTACTTAAAGTCTATTTTATCCACTATTAATATAGCTATTCCAGCTCCATTTGTTTACTACTTGCATGGTATAATTTTTCCATCCTTTCACCCTCAATCTACTTGTATCTTTGACTTTAAGGTGAGTCTCTTGCAGACAGCATATAGTTGGATCATGACTTTCTTTCCACTCTTCCAATATCTCCTTTTTGACTCGAGAGTTTAATCCATTTATATTTAAAGTCACTACTGATGAAATGCAAGATTTTCTTCTGATATTTTGCTATTTAGCCTTTGAAAGTCTTATACCTTTTTTGTCACTCACTTCCATTAATGCCTACTTTTATATTTATTTGACTTTTTGTGTTGTACCATACTGAGTGCCTTTTCATTTCCATCTAGATATATTTTGTATCTTTTTCCTTGTGGTTACCATAGAGTTAAAATTTAACAACCTAAATATATAAAATCATATTTGGTTTGATACCAACTTAAATTTAATAGCATGCACATACACTTTTCCTATACCTCTCTGTCCCCACACTATTTTTGTACTTATTACCACTTTTATCTTTGTACATTATATGTCTAGAAACATAGCTTTATCATTACTTGTTATGCATTTGTATTTTAGCACCATAATTTATCAGCCTCTTCCTTCTGCTCTTCCCTGGATGCTATACAGTGGTCTTCTGGTCTCAAGGGGTTCAAAATAGTTGTTTCAGACAAGTCCTGCTTGTTTAGTAATTGTTTTGGTGGAAGGACAGAGTCCTTGAGCTCCCTACTGTGCCATCATCCCCAGAAGTCCCCTGTTGAATGGTAACATAATTTTAAACATTTAAAAATTCCATAACCATAATATAATTTCACAGTTGAATAATTATCAAGTGGCACATGTGCACAAATAAATTTTAATGCCCAGGATACTACCTTGAAAGACAGTAAAGAGAACCACAGTGTTCTTAACTATTTATAATCCAAAGAAAATGATGGATCTTCAGGAAAAAGGTGCTACACAGAAATTTAATTTTTTCATTTCAAAATTTAAAATCATATACTTTTAAACAATGTTTAATATGATCATAAATTAGGCATTACCCTAGCAGAATTCATAACTCTCCGTATTAGGATTATTAAGGCTATAGGATTGTGCAAAAATATCAAAATAGTAAAATCTACCTAGGACTTTCTCTTAATTCCTGTTTTGTCTTCCTTTTATAGCTCTTAATACCCTTCAACCACAGAGAACATTCTTACCCCCTGCCTCCCGTGCTCATAAGTACACTTTCCCTGTCTATGTTCTGGTCTTGCTTCCTTATCAAATTTTCCTTAACCCAAGCCTCACCACTCAAAAGGAAAGTCTATTCCACTTTATACCATAATAGTTGCATTAGTTTACTAGGTTGCTGAAACAAAGATACCACAAAATTGGTGAGCTTCAACAATGGGAATTTATTAACTTAAAAGCATACATTTTTGAGGCTGTGAGAGTGTCCAAATCAAGGAATCATCAAGGCAATGTTTTCTTCCCAAAGATCAGCTCTGCCACATAGCAAGGTTCATGGAGGTATCTGCTGGTCTCTGCCTACTCTTTCACATTTCATTGCTTTCATCTTCTTGCTTCCACAGCTTTCTCTCTCTCTGTCTGAATTCCATTCTTTTTCAAAGGACTCACGTAAGAGGATTAAGACCCACCCCGGGCCATTCCTTAACTGAAGTAACCTCATGAAAGCTTACTTACAATAAGTTTACACCTACAGGAATGGATTAACTTTAAGAACATGATTTTCTGGGATATATAAGAGTTCTAAATCACCACACTAGTGAATCATCTAATACACTAATCCATGATCTCTACTACCTTTTATCCCAAACTTGCCTAATGATGAGAATCTGCTCACTGGTTTATTCCTGGACATCAAACCAGACCTTCTAAATCATAATCTGTACGAGCTGGGCCTAGCAATATACATTTTATCAAGCACTCCCAAGATAACCTTCCCATCTGGTAAGTTTGGGGTCTGTGAATCAAGGTTTTCAATCCTGACTAAATATTCCATTCACCTGTGATGCTCAGGCATTACCTTGGACCAATTATCTTAAAATCTCTGTGAGTGATGCCTGAGTAACAGTGGCTTGTAAAAGTCCCCTGGGTGGATCTAATGAGCAACAAGAGATGAGAACCATGGACACATTTTTCTCAAAATTTGGCCCTCAAAACTGCATTGGAGGGGGGAAGCAGCTGTGGCTGAACCAATTGAGGTCCCATTTACAATATGGAGGACCCCGTTCTATCCGGGACTTCCTGGTAAAAAAAGAAAAAAGGCTTCCCAGATCTGCGCAGAGCCCTGCTGGGTGTGGAGAGGCGCAGGTCCCCATGCAGCAAAGCCACGTACCAAAAAGACAATCCCACAACCCTATAGGGGGAAAAAAAACTGCATTGGAGGGAGCATATGTGGCTCAAGCAGTTGAGCGCTGGCTTCCCACCTATGAGGTCCTGGATTCAATCCCCAGTCCCTGGTACCTCAAAAAAGAAGAAAGCAAAAAGAAAAAACTGCATTGGAATCAACTGGAGTACTCTGTTAAAATGCAGATTCCAGGATCCTCACCTCAGACCTATTTAATCAGAATCTTTGGGGGGTGGAACCTGTGCGTCTGAATGTTTAACTTATATGAAGTTCCAAAAAACCTCTGCTTAGAGCTAATGTTCATAATCAGGGGGCATATCAGAATTACGAAGAGACTAATCTGCCCCAACCTCTTCATTCTGCACAAAGTGATGTGGAGAGAGTCCAGACAAGCCCTGCCAAGCCCTTCCACGTGATTTTGAACACAATTACACTGAATTTTAATAGATGAAAAAGTTCCCAGGACAAACAAGTTTGAGAAATACTACATCCTATATTCTTTGATTTTCACAATACACATTATAAACATGGGACACCTTGTAAGGTATCTGCTTTAATAAAATTCTTTAATTTTGAAGTTTTTGTATATTATTTTATAAACTTGATATATGTCTTCTCAGTAAACCCTCAAATCACAGGTAAAAGTTAAGTGACTGCCTAAGATCTCTGGTTGGAAATGGCAGAGGGATCCCAGATTATAGTTCTTCTGACTCTCTCCTGTCAGAAGACCCTCTTGTCTGTCTCATAGCTATGATCTGGGTAGTATATGAAGAACCACATAAAAATACAATGATGAGTTCCATTGTTCCTACATTTCTTTTGTTGGTGATGGTGATAATCTTTTCTTTTGGAATATTTTCTTTTAAACTGAGTTCTCTACTACTATGAAGAGAAGAAGGGGTGGGGAGAGACACCAGAAAAGGTGTTTGCTGCAATGGCAACCACCTAACACCAGGTGACCATGGTATCTCCCATCTGTCACAGACCTAATTCATAGAGAATGAGAAAAAAACATATTTTAGAAAAAAATTCATTGTATGCCACATTATGTTCTCTTGTTCTATTTCATTGATACTTTAATCTGCATTTTAACATCCTCATAATTTAGGTAATGTCTTACAATGGTATTAATTTAAAATAGTATTAATGGATGCCAAATAGATAAGACCACAACTGCACATGCAACAGTCCAATTAAATGACAAAGCACGGTGAAATGGTGCCATAATATATTCAACTTTTGGTCAGCCTCTGTGACAGTAACAGGCTGGATATAACTATTAAATCTGTTTGAAGGTAGTAGGAAAATAATTCAAACAATGGGTTAATTTGAAAGTAACCAGTTAGTATCAGGTCTAGTTACTTGGGAATAAAGTTAATTCAACCAATTATTTTCAAAACATGTATAATAAATATAGTCTTTTCCAGTAAAATAAAAATTTTAAAAAGTCCATGTGCATTTTATCTCACAATAAACCGGGTGAAAATTTAATAAAAGAGTCAAAGAAATTAAGTCTAGAAATAAGTATCCAGAAACAAGTGGCACAGCAATATTTAATCCACATCCATTGAATTTCTTTAGTTAAATATTCTTTTATCTCTATAGAGATGTAATATATAAGTGATTATTTCAATGCAGATTATTTAACCAATTTAGTAGAGGAGAAAATGTTTTCCATTTAAGGACATTACCTAGTTTTTATTATTACGTCTCTACTAACATTTTGTCTCCTGGTAAAGTATTTTTGGGGCTGTATCTATACATTAAGGCACTTAAACAACATTAAGCCTGTTTTGTTTTATATCTTATTTTGAGGTTTAAATGACTTGGTGTCAGAAAAATTTCCTGTATCATCATGTCCTGTTTTCATCAGGTATAATGTTCATGCAAATGTGTGCTACTGAAAATTTGCTGGAAACTTCGAAAATTAGATCATGTTACAAAGTGCTCTAAAAATGAATGGTATGGAAAGGACACTAGAGATGATGCATTTCATAAAGTAATGCATCAATTTTTTTTGGAAGACTGGCCCAGAAGAACTGACAACAAAATAGGGTTACCAAGGCTGCTGTCAGGAATAGGAAGAGATGAAAAACAGCATGTGCCATTAAGTTAGCAGGAAAAGAGAGGAAGTCAGGTCAATGCTCATACATTGTGAAGCCCAGAGAATGGGACTCATGCAGGAAAACAGATTAGAAATAGTACTATGTACTGGGCAGTGGGCAGACAATCAGGTATAAAGATATAGCTGTGAACAAAAGAAACACAAGTGCAGCCTTCATGGACATTTCTGTCTTTTCCAAGGTTTCCCAAAATTGGGGAAGTGTAATAATGTCCTTTCGAGGGGTATAATGGTTAATTTCATCTGTCAACTTAGCTAGGTTACAGTGTCATTTGGTCAAACACTGGCCTATTTGTTGCTGTGAAGGTATTTTGTAGATGGTATTAGCATCTACAATGAGTTGACTTTAGGTAAAGGAGATTACCCCGGATAAAAAGTGTGGGCCTCATCCAATCAGTTGAAAGTCTTAAGAGCAAGAACTGAGGATTCCAGGTATCAGATTTTCTGCCTCAAGACATCACCATCAACTCTAAATGGAATTTCCAGCCAGCTTCCCCTAATGAATTCAGATTGAAGACTTCAATATCACCTTTACCAGAATTATTTCCAGTCAATTCTTTAAAATAAATCTCTTAATGTATATTAATTTCTTAACATTAATACCTATTAATATATAATATATTATAATGTATAATATATTTTATATGTGTGTATGTATATATACACACACACACACACATATATATATGTATGTATGTATCCATCCTGTTGGTTCTGTTTCTCTGGAGAACCCTAATACAAAGGGCAAAAAATAAATTTTCCCAAAACCTTAGTATCTTAGTGTTGGTTTGAATTAGTTTTATTACAATGTTATATAAAAATATATAAACGCAAAACTAGATATGAATATATTTTGCATCTAGCCCTTATACAATTATAAAATACATACAAGCAGAACTTTAAAACCAGAAAGATTCAAATAAGCATCATTAATTGAGTATAATAGAAGACATTTTGCTGAAACCATTAGTCACTCACAGCATGCTCCAGTTTCATAACAGAATGTGCCATCCTCTGCCATTTTTTTTTTCTATGTGAGTACCTGCAAAATATTTGTTTGTGTAGCACACTGAGGCATCATTTGATCCTCACTCAGCACAAACACATTATTTACAAGTGAGCTTCACCTCTGTCCTATTCTTATTAACCTTTGACAATTAAAGGGCCACTACTTGGTGCCAACATAATTGAAAACACAAATGCAAGCTCTGCCACTGAAATAAAGTTCTGGGTTACAAAATGTTCTCCTAGATGACTCAGAATCTGTATCTATATATATAATTATAATGAAAACACAAAATTTAACTAATGTTGAAGATAACGGATAGACACCCCCCCCCCCAAGAATACATCTGCTCACCCCTTTTGCTGGAGTAAGTGGGATGAGGAACTTGATTAGAAGAACATGAGCCTGATAAGGGTGACAAACTGAGTATACTATAGGTGGGAAGGGTTTTATTCTAGGGGATAGTGTTATAAGGGCATAGCAGAAGGAGCAGTAGCCAAAGCCCTTAGGGGATGGACGTCTATTTGAAGAAGTAATGTTTAAACTGAGACTTGAAGAAAGAATTGATTTTACCCAGAAACGCACTGGGGGGGCGGGGGATGACAGATTTTGTAATAGCCTCAGAAAGGGCTCATTTTCAACTTGTTCATACTAGAATATCTGTACACTAATTCAGATTGATCACTGACCTTGAGAGACTGGTTTTTAAATAATTTGCATTTATCAGCTGGTCTAAGGAGTCATCATCTATGAAATAGGGGCCATAATGCCAACCTCATAGCATTCTTGGGAACATTCAGTGAGTCACAGTGTGTTGGCAGTTGGCCCAGTGCCTGGCAGGAAATAAGCACCTTTAATTGAAATTGCAATAATGGTGGTGGTGATTAAGATCACTCTTAGTAGCTTATCAGAACTATATATTGATAAGGCTAATGGCATATTTATTAAGCATGAAAGCAAAGTTTAAACTGTACTTAGGGCCTACTTTTCTATCCTGGCCATGAATGGGAAGAGGATACTGGAACTCTCCAATCTCATTATTATATGCATCCCAGGACATGCTTATGCAGCATTTGGTGTGTGTGTGGGGGGGTGGGGGGTAGGGAAGCTAAATACTTTTCTCTGAGAGGCCAAATAACTGTCAAGGAAACAACTGTGAATTATGGAGAATGACACATTTTCGTAGTCTATATAAAATTGCTTCCCTCTGTGTTCCCTGTCTGTCTCAAGGAACTACTAAAAACTCTAACATACTATGATTCCACCCTAGTATGATTTTTTTAGCAAGAAATCAGCAGTCCTTCACCCTCCCACAAGTCCCTTCACTCTGAGGGTCAAAAGACCCGCTCTGATGGCCTAGTCTGGGTAACCCCCCACCTCCTGCCCGTGGTCACAGAAGCCCTCCCTCATTTTCTTTCACACAGGACAGAACTTGGGACACTATGCCCAAGTGCCTCCCCACCTTCCCTCTGTTTCCAGTGTGAGGACAAAAGCCGCTCCCACATTTCTAATGTCAATAACCACAAATAACTGGTTTTCTAATCGTTTCTTACAGACTGACAGCCAACCCAACAATAAAAGTAACTATAACTCATAAGTTCAGAGCTAAAATTGAAGAAGAATACAGAGTTAGAACTAGCTGGGCCTTAGATTTAGGGCAACTTCAATGACACAAAGAAGGAAGGGACTCTTAAGAATTTGAATACATAATCTATAGGCCAGTCATCTCAGAAGCTCACCCCTGTGGAACACAGCATATACTCTAGTAGTAAATGTAGTAAATGTACACTCAAAGTTGCTTTTAGGTGCAATACAACATCTAGAAGTTTAATCGAATCCTTTAATTGGACCATTGATAATCTTGGTATGAAATGACTTATTCACTCAAGGTCACTCTGCTAGTTAGTTTCAAAACTAGGACTATATTACAGTCCTTCTGATTCTTAATTCAGGACTCTTTCTGGTGCTTATTATTGCTCCGTCCTTTCACACAGGTGTGACTGCAGATAACATTTTAAAACCTCTCCATTTGTACCAATTTTCATCCAGGAATATTTCCAAGCTCTGCTGCCCAAACCTGATCTCTCTGTCTGTTGCCAACCCTTCATGATTGATTGCATTCCTTATCTCTGCCTGCTTCCTTGGACTTGACATTTCATATCTCCCTTTATTACCTGTCCTTTCTCCACCTAGTACTTTAGCACCAGTATCCTTGGCTCAGTGCCCTGCACCAAAGGCCAACATTATTCATTGAGATCTGGCTTTTTACTTTTACTTCTAAATTGGCCCAACAAGAAGCTCACCAGCTTTCTAGCCAGGTCCTCCTCTTAGACTGTGACAACTGCTTTGCCATGAGATAGATGGAGAACTGAGGACGCATTAAATTCAATACCAACCCGACTTGTTCACATTTAATTCTTGGCCTGGAACCTAATCCCCACATGCCAAGGTATGCTCTGCTAATTTCCAGGAGGGTTGATGCCATGTCTATTGTCTCCTGACCTTGACTCTATCCTGACTCCTGCTACTTCCTTGGCAATCTGGCCTCTCCAGAAGGGGCAGAGCAGTGAAAGGGGCCCAAAAGCAGCTGGAGCCTGAGCCAGGAAATTGGCAAATGTAATTTCTACTGGCCAAACTGACAAGCAACAGAATCATCTCAAGAGGAGAGTAGGGTGGCATTCACAAATACGGATGCGAGTAATGTGAGATTGTCAGGCCTCATGCTTCTAAAAAACAGATTTTTGAGACAGAATTAGATAAAGTTTTATTTCAAACTTGCATAACTCAGCATTATGCTATGCAAGTCTTCATGCTTTTAATTTCCTGCTAAATTTCATGGTCCAAAAAAATCAACAGATGCTCAAGAAAATTATATTTATGTAAAAGAGCTTCTAATTCAATATGAAAATAATAAAAGAATGAAGACTTACTTGTACAAGTTGAAAAAGTTGCATAGAATTTTGAAGTCCAAAAGCTTCCCCTAAGGGGTACTGGCATGTTACATTGATGAGATGATATTGATGCAAACCGCCTCCCACACACACAAACACAAACCCCTTCCCCAATACCAACCACTCTCTTCACAAAATTTGGTTTCATCCTTTTTCCAGTGATTGGAGCATATGTGGTACTTTTGCTACCATGATCCCAGCTTTGATTTTTATCCACTCAAAGAAATTACATTTACAAGAAAAATATTTCAAAAACATAGATATTCCCCAGTCAGACATCTTACATATGAGTGTCATGGGGTTCAAAGAAAACTTGGTGAGAGTGATGACATCTCTAAGGGTATGGTGCATTAAAAAAGCCAACCCCAGGAGCGGATGTGGGCTCAAGTGGTTGAATGCCTGCTTCCCACATGGGAGGTCCCGGGTTTGGTCCCCGGTGCCTCCGAAAAACAAAACAAAACAAAAAAACAAACAACAAACAAACAAAAAAACCAACTCAGGGGAACTGACATTGCTCTGTGGTTGAGCCCCGGCTTCCCAAATATGAGGTCCCAGGTTCATTCCCCCGCTCTGGAACCATAAAAAACAAACAAAACAGTGGCTTAAAACAACCACAATCACTCTTTTATCTCTAAAGACACTATGGGCTAACTGGGCTCAGCTAAGCGGTTCTGTTCCGTGTGGTGTCAGCTAGGGCTGTGCTCATCCAGAGGCCCAACAGGGATATAGAACATGTAAGATGCCTCACTCACACGTTGCTGGTGCTCAGCCAGAGCTGGTGGCTGGAGGACCTGGGTTGTCCCTCTCCCCTACATGGCCTCTCCATGTGCTTGGGCTTCTTACAGGGTTCCAGAGGGATCATTACACAGCATCACTTCTGCCACATTCTACTGCCAAAACAAATCACAAAACCATCTCAGTTCAAGGAGAAGGGAAGATGATTCCACCTCCTCATGATCCAAATCCATCATACCTATGGAGGAAAAGAAACCCTGGAGGTTTTGACGCTGGGGCTCTAATCCCACTGTGGTTTATAAAATACCTTCCCTCAGTAGGCTTGAATCCCAACACAGCCCAGAAGAGCAGCATTACTACTTGTGGATCTTCTTCAAGGCAGGAATACACTGAACATTTCTCAAATTATCCTGGTTGGAATCAGACCTGCAAGGAGGCCGAGGAGGCTGTTTAAAAGATCAGGAGCCACATAGGCTTGAAAACGCATGTGGTTTACTAGCCCTGTTTGGGACTTACCTTGAACCATATAAATTTTTAAATAGCCCAAATAATTTTCCAACAGATTCTGCCAAATGAACACACAATGGGCCATGTAGGTACAATTGTTTAGGAAAGGAGAAGACAGCGCTAATTCGGTCTGCTTAAGTTTCAGATTTGAAGACAATTTTAAAATCATCACTTATTTGTATTGTTCTTCAACTCTGATAGAACATAGGACTAGAGAGAACAAGATTATGGATTCAGTTCCCATGAGAGGAGTCAAGTTTCGTTTTCACCCTACCCCGGAGCCAGTCTGGGCATGTAGTAAACTTGTGCCTTGGTTCACCAATGGAGCTCCGAAGAGAGAAAAGACAGATCAGCGCTACTCCATCCTCGAAACTGAGAACACCTAAAACCACAGGGTCTTCTCTTGAATACCAGGTATCTTCTCTCCACTGTCCTGTATCCCAACCTCCTGCCCCATTAAAAATCAGGAAAGGAACAAATTTTTATTGAGCTCTTCCTCTGTGTCATACACTGTACTTAGATTTTTCTTTTCCTTTTTGTTAAACTAATATTGTGTCATTTAATCATTACTATGCAGGGTTTCACACACTACAAGCATTGAATAAATAGCTCCTATTTGACTTACTGAGATAAGTTATGAAGCTGATGATCAATCATGGCATTAGCAATGTTTCACGCTGTGAAAAATCTCACATATTTTTGAAGACAGCCTCTCTCAGTTCTCAAGTACGGAAGCTGGGTATCCTTGCCAGATGCAAAAATATATTATTTTTTGGCTCTTATCAGCTCAATACATGATATTAAATTTGCAAAACATGGTAATAAAATCTTGAAGAAATAGAACACATTTTCATAATTATACTTTAACCTATGTAAGATACTTTGTTACTGAAATATCCATTATAAAATGCCATTTGACCATGATTTGGAGATGTTGCTTATTGCAAGCATTTTACAAGCTAATTTTGGATGAATCTACTACTTTAGCAAATTTTCAGTTTGCAAAAATAGGAATTCCATCCAGAATGAAATGGCAATTTTCCCTCAGGGCATGAATGATCATTCACATTTTGCTGAAATATTTCAATACACTGAATTTAATCAGAGTGGTTTTAATTATCCCTTTCCTCTGGATCCCATTTCCATTTCTGCCCTCACACTAACTTCCAAATTGTCTTTAGCAGAAATGATATTTTCCTTTCTACAATTAAAGTTAATTTAGTCTACCTCTGAGACTTTGAGAATCTGGGAGAGAGTTTCAAATTTGAATAAACCATCACTAGAAATCAAAAGGCTTTTTTTTTTTTTTTTAATATTTTAAAAGATGCTTAGATTACTTAAATGTTACACAATAGTTCCAGGGATTCCCATGTTCCCCACCTCCCACACCTCCCACAACCTCGCACATAAACATCTTTCATTAGTGTGGCACATCACCTGCATCCAGGGGCTTTGCCACTAAGCATGGACTACAGTTCACATTATAGACCACACTCTCTCCCACACAGTTCTGCATGTTATATGCTGATGTAAAATGGCCTATATCTGTCATTGTAATGTCACTCA
>JAQZBX010031400.1:0-26341 GCA_029593785.1 Cabassous unicinctus | reverse complement strand
TGATCTTGTGGAGGAAACAGGAGCTAAGCCCGGAGAGAAATGCAGCCCCGGGAAGAGAGGAAGCCAAGAAGCCTGAACCCTGGGCAAACGTCAGCAGCTGTCTTGCTCCAACACGTGACAATGGACTGTGGTGAGAGAAAAAACTTAATGCTTTATGGCCTGGTATCTGTGGACTTCTACCCCAAATAAATACCGTTTACAAAGACCAACCCATTTTTGGTGTTTCACATTAGCACCCCTTTGGCTGACTAATACAGCTGCCATACAATTCAGTAATCCCACTGCTAGGTATATACACAGAAAAACTGAAAGTAAGGACTTGAACAGACATTATTCACAATTGCCAAAAGGTGGAAACAACACTGGTGTCCACCAACAAATGAATGGATAAACAAAATGTGGTACCTGCATACAATGGAATATTATTCACCTGTAACAAGAAATGAAGTTGTTATGTACATGACAACATGGATGAACCTTTAGGATATTATATTGAATGAAACAAGCCAGTTACAAAAGGACAAATATTGTATGATTCCATTAATACGAACTAAATAAATGAACAAAGTACTGGTGTTAATAGCTAGCAGATTGATCACCAGAAAATAGAATGAAGATAGCAAACAGGGAGCATTGGCTTAATGTGTGCAGAATTGGTAATAAGATTGTTTGTAAATCCTTACAGACACTTAAGCATTTATAGATAGAGGGAATGATAGGACATTAGAGTGAATGTAAATAGCAGCACCAATATGGGAGTATGACTATTGTTGAAAGGGAAAGTTTATGGTTGTATATGTCACTAGAAGAAAAGCTTAAGAATGAAACAAGGGACTGTATAGCATAGTCCTGTTGCAGATGATGAGTGTGTGTTTAATAGTACAAATATAAGAATTTTCTTCAATGAATCAGAATAAGAGCATGTTAATAGCACCTAGAGCAAACTATGGACTGTAGGGAATAGTGTAGGGAATATTAACATATTAATATTTTTTCATCAATTGTAAAAAGAAAATGATAATTATCATAAGTGACAGAAACCAGAACAAAATACTGTCTATTGCTTGACTCATTTATATAAAGTATAAATATAAATAAAAAATATTAATCTTGATTCTATTTCCTCTATTGACATTATGCGATCGCCTATTGACAATGTATTATTTCCCCATTGAATGTATGCATAAGTGTTTTCTGTTCTTTCTATCTTGCTTATTATCTAAACTAGAGGACAAGGAAAAGACTATCAAAACAGCATCCTTAATAAAGGAATATTCTGCAGAATCATGCCCATGCAGTTTTCCCTCAGGAAGAAAAATAAAATCACAATATGTTTGAAAGCCTATTCATCCATGTGTTAATCCCCAAATCTATTATAAATATTATTTGCATTCCTAATATAAACCAGATATCATCTTAAACTTTGGTAGAATAATGATACTTAAAAAGCACAATCTTTCACTCATGAAATGTGGTAGACAGTGATATAAAGAAGCATTCAAAAATAAGAAAATATGCATGGAATTCCAAACCCTTATAGTGTCTGAAGGAGAAGTGCATATTGCTGAGAAATCCTATAGAAGGGAAGCATACCATAGACTGTGAGAATATGGAAGACCCTGAGTAAGGAAGAAGTGAAATGAACAAGAGTAAATGAATGTAGTCTGGATATAAATTTGAAGAAAAACCTGGAACACATCACTAAGGGTCATAAAGACTATATTAATTGTTTAGGCCTTTTTTTCTAAGAAATGCAGAAGAGACTTGGTGAGATTTTGGTTAGGGGAAGTCACAGTCCAATTTGCATTTTGAAAATTCACCATTCTTGCTCCAATGTGGATAACTGATAAGACTGGAGTATTCAATATGACTGTAAACCTATTAGGCACCTATTGTCATGCCCAGGAGAGAGATTATGTAAATGCTAAATGTATTGAAACTTTACTGACACTGTGATACAAACAAATATATAGATTAATTTAATCCTTATAACAATCCCATTATTAATCCCACTTTTATAGGTGAGGAAATTGAATCAAAGAAATTATGTAACTTGCCCAAGGTCAATTTAGACACCATACAATGCAATCTCTTTCAGAGAATCTTGATCCAGGGTCTTGGCAGTGAAGTTAGAAAGAAAGAATTATTTAAGAACTATTTAGGAGGTAAATTATGCCAGACTAAGTAATGGATTGACTTGGGAAACTTGGGAGTGAGGGGATAAGTGTGGAGGATGATTCCTAGGCTTCTGGTTTATGCAACTAGATAGAGATGGTCCTGCTCATTGAGATGAAGAAGAAACAATATTGCAGAGAAGTTTTAAGCTTCAGTTTAAGATACTTTGTATTTGAATGATTTTGAGATGTTCAAGGTGACATATCATGTGGGAATTGGGTATAAATTTCTGTAAGTCAGAGGAGAGTGCTATGCTGAAGATATATACTTTTGTTAGCAGTTGTTGGGTAGGGTAGCCAATGGCAAAGATGTGATTGCCTTGAAGATAAGAATATCAGAAAAATGGAACAAATTCTAAAGTCTTAGAAGCTCTAAGATTTAAATGTAGGATTTATGCTCTAAAAGGATCCTGAGAAAAAGTTGCTAGAATTGTATGAAAAGCCCAGGGAATTCCAGATAGAAAATATATCAATTTGGAGGAATTAGTCAAGTGTGTAGAATGATAGTAATTGCTCACTTTAATAAGAGCTCTTTCCATGGAACAATAGAGACAGAGGCAAGATAAGTTGAGAAGTGTGTGTCAGATAAGGAAATGGAAACAGAAGACCCAGAGAATATTTAGGCAAATAGAATGGCAGTGAGAAGGTAGGGGTAGACATGAAGAGGAGCATGCTTGATTTTTTTTTTTAATAAAAGAGAGACTCTTTGCATATATATTCTAAATAGGAATGATCAAGAAGGTAAGATGATGTTGAGGAATAGGAGACAGTTGTGGTAGTCAGTAATGTACAGGTCATGAAAGGGCTCGAGAAGATATGATGCTGTGCCTTTGAAGAAGGACACCTCCTTGAGGAAAACAACATTAAATAATAGTCATGTCTGTGTTTAAAATATAGAGTAAATCAATACAATTTTTACTCTGTTCAGAGCAATTAGGTTAGAAGAGTGTTTTGTTTGTTTTCTTTTTTTCTTTAAAGTAGTTTTGTTGAGATATATACACATACCATACAATCCATCCAAAGTATACAATCAGTGGCTTTGAGTATAATCACAGAGCTATGCATTCATCACTACAATTAATTTTAGAACATTTTCATTACTACAAAAAGAAAAACCCGAAAGTCCTCAATCCCTCTATCCTTCCCTAGCCCTATATAACTCCCAATCTAATTCTGATTCTATAGATTTATATATATGTTTCTTTATTGGTCCATAATGCCCATATACAGTAGCCTTTTTCTTTATTCATGAGTCTGATATTGAGGACTCTACTTGGTTGTCCTATGAAAATAGGCTAAGAAGGAGTTGCATAAATGAATCCAGTAATTCATCGTGTTACCTAAAATCAGTTTGTCAATAATGTGGCTTAGGAAGAGTTATACAAAACCTTATTCAACAGACTTGCTACTTTAAAAGCAGAAAACATGCATTTTTCTAAGAAAAAGGCATAGAAAAAGGGGATGGGAGGCTCTATATTCTACACGTATACTAGCAATAAAACCAGATCGTGAAGGTTTTTATATTATGGACACAACAAATAGTGGAACCTACACTATCAACCTTTAGATTTCTTAGCGATTTTATAAATATTGTTGGAGTCTGATGACATTGCAACTGATAAGTTAACAAAATGGTTTTTAAATGGAAAATATGTAACAAATATATTTTAGCTAAATATATACAAATGTACATTTTCACCACAGTGTTTACTTAAAGTCAAGGGATTTTGTTTAAATATGTGTAACATAATAATAGCTATGTTGCAAAATTCCTGAAGAAAATACACCTAAAATAAATCTTCTCTTATTTCTTTTTACTTCTTTAGAGATACCCAAGCAATTAAATGCACTTATGAAATCATGTGAGTATAGAACTCTTATATATTTAATTTGTTTTCCCATTAAGTAGCTGGTGTACAATACTAATTTGAAAGACTTTTTTCCAAGCTTTTCTTAAGATTTCAATAATGTTTTTACAAAAATGCAAATTTTTTCTTTTCAAAATTATAATTTATGTGCTAATATATAACATGTTTTTATACTAGTTAATTAAATGGCTACCACAATTGAAACTAAAAACACAAATTTTGGAACAGACTTTTAGAAAATTTACACCTAAGTTAATGGAATGAAAAAAGAATAGAACTATGAAGTAGCACCCTAGATGTGGGCCTTTGTGTTTCATGAAAATTACTCAATATATTTAAACAAGGGATGAGAGTGTTAATCCAGTAAATCAATTACAAGGAGGTTATATTCTTCCACACATTATAAAAGCAAATTTATTAATAATAAATATTATGTAAATCTGGCAAAAAGTATGTAGATTAGGAAAAGAAAGAGTTATTGAGATTTATTGTCAACTAAACTAAGTTTTTTGGCAATGAACACAATGAGCATTTTCATTGGAGTAAAAAATTAAAGCCTAGATAATATAAATTGCTAATAATAAGAGAAGGTATACTCAAATGATATAAGTATTAGATAGTATTTTTTATTTCTCTTCATATCTAAGAAAACAACATATTCATCCACTGTCTTAGTTTGGCAGGCTACTATGACAAATACCACACTATGGGCTGGCTTAAACAAAGATAATTTATTGTCTCACTTTTTCAGAAGCTAGAAGGCTTGCTTCCTCCCCAGGTCAGTAATATTCTAGTGCTGGTTTGCAGCAATCATTGGACATCCTTGACTTGAATCTTTGCTTCTTATTATAATGTTAAGCAGACAATGTCTTCTCCTTTTCCTTCTGTGTTCCTACAGACTTCATGATAGCTCCTGTGGCCTTCTCTGACTATGTCTGAATTTCTCTACTTACAAAAGGACTCAGTTTAATCCAGATTAAGGCCTTCGTCATTCAGTCTAATCACACCTTAATTCAAACAACATCTTCAAGAGATCCTATTTACAATGGGTTCATACCCAAAGAAATGCAGAATAAGAACATGTCTAAATTGGGGTACATAATTCAATTTACCACATGCTCATCCCGGGAATGAGCCAACCTGGCACCGAGGGATTATGACCAGGTGCTCACTAGCGATGCATTTGGAAAAAGACCTTTACCAAAAGGGGCAAATATTAAATATAAATGAATTTATATGGCTAAGAGATTTCAAAGTGAGCCAGGAGGTCATTCCAGAGGTTACATTTATGCACATCTTAGGAGGAGCTCATTGACTGCCACAGTAAACACTACGTCAAGCAGGGGACTCCTGAGGTCTCTAGAGAGACCTAGACTCTGTAGGCAAGGCAGACAATCTCAGGAATTCAGCATTCTGTCAGTGGGCCTTTGGAATTTATGCTCCCCAATGTAACAGAGTTAGACTCGTTTTTAATTTCCCTTCACATGGCTCTTCAACCCCTTTTATTTGAACCTATAATTAGCACTATACTTGTTAAATACATGTCCTAGAGCCTTAAATCTTTGGTCTGTTCATATGCCAGTTGAACCTTGACTCTCAACAGACTTGCAACACCTACTCTCTAGTTCATTGGGCTCACCCAAGACAACTAACAAAAGGATGATGATGGACAACACTCATCCCAGAAAACAGAGAATAGCTACAATTTCAAGTAGACATTTCCATCCATCTTCCCATGGGATCTAAGCCCCCTCTTATTCAGAAACAGAGTGGGCATCACCATCCACAAATCCTCAAGATTGAGGAATGAACAAACTTAAGGGGGGAATGCAACTATGGACTAAAGTAGACTTATTATTATTATTCCAGCAATGGAAGAACTTGTAACATTGACATAAAGGCAGTGGTCACCAGAGGTTCTGAGGGTAGTGAAAGGGAAGAATAGGTGTAACATGGGGTATTTTTGAGACTTTGGAATTGTCCTGTATGACATTGCAATGATGTGCGGTGCAAAGTGTAAACTATAATGTAAACTATAAACCACAGTTAGCAGCAATGCTTCAATATATTTTCATCAGTTGTAACAAATGTACCACACTAATGAAAGATATTGTTAATGGGTAAAGTGTGGTAGGGAGAGGGCGTGGGGTATATGGGAATCCACCTATATTTTCATTATAATATTTATGTAATTTAAAGCTTCTTTCCAAAAAAAATCTACCTTTCTTAAACTACATGTAGGAAAGTAAAAGATATCTGTGGTCTTCAAATTATTACTGGGCATTCTATTTAGGAAATGCTTTTTTTTTTTAAGTGAAGGGGAGGAAACTAAATATACATTATGATGTGATCACAGACAATGAGTAGATTGGTTTTTAAAAAAATTCAACATATTAAACAAAAGTGAAAGCTTTTGTCAGAATTGCTAAACACAGATACTGATATATCTCACAGTTATTAAAATGCTGAAAATGATTTTGACATAGAATTATGCAAAAGGTATTTAAATTGGTTGGAACATGAATACTGTCAGGATGACTGACTGGAAATAAGCTTAATGTTTAATGATGAATGGCAATGTGTCAAATTTATGGAAAGCCCTCCATTGAATGACATAGAATCTGTAATGTTTACCGAATAATGAAATTTTTATGTGGTACAAAAGAGAATAAACAAAATAATCATTATAAATGAATTTCAAACTTTGAACTTTGTGTTTATAATAGTGAACCAGATCTTAAATATAAAAATTCATAAAATGTTTGGGTATCAGGTTATTTATCATTTAATTCATGATTAGTTTTTCTTCTTCTTTTCTCTTATTTTCATACAAATTACAGGATTAGGCCAATAGCATACCAATTTAAATTTTCATTACAATGTAATAAGAAGGTCATAGATTTTAAAAGAGATTAATAAATTAACCCTCACAACCCATGGTCCTATCCGTAAATAAGAACTTTGTTTAAAAAACAATTATAATTTTCACCTTTTGTTCATTAAAATAGGCATAAAAAACATAGCAGAGAAAACATGCTATTATAAACCTAAGGTTATATTTATAAAGTGTACCATAATCAAACATTTATAAATTGGTTGTTAGATCTAAATTCTATGGCTATATCCAAAGAGATATGTTATAAGAATAAATATGTCCTCAAGATTTACCATTAGCAAAGAAATAAATACTATTTATCAAGTAAAAAGTTCATGTCCTCTTTTTCCTTCCAACATTACTAATTTTTTCTTTATATTTAAAAAATGTTACTATAGAAATATCTATCGCATAGATATTTTGAAGGTGTGGTTTTCTTTTATTTCTCTCTCTCTCTTGGCTTTCCTTTTGATCATATCTATCCTTAATGCTATTATTTACTTCTTTGCAGTTAAAGTTAATTTATTTTGTTGGAGTTTTTCTGAATTCTTCTATTGAACAACTTTTGTTTGCAATCTAATATTTATAAAGAAATACATTTAGGATCTCAATGATATCTCTAAATACTATTCTTTTTAGATCCCACCTGCTTTGCTATTTAGAGTATTATCATTCAGTTCTAAATATTTTATAATTTCCGTTGTCATATCCTTTCTATTGCTTGAGTTATTTTATTTACATTTTCATAGTCTTCAAACAAATTTATAATTCATATTTTATATGTCTTTATACAATTTTTAAAAATAACATGTGTCTTACTGATATTGCTGATTTTTTAAAAATTTATTGAGATTCATTTGTGCCTGTATTTTCAAATTGATGAAACTTTTATGTGTACATGAAATGTGCTTTATCAGCTATGTGTAAAGCTCATTATATACATATGTATACATTCATATTAAATAATTTTTGTTCTCATTATTTTAATCCTTAATATTTTATTTCAAAAATATGTAGGTTTTGATTAATATTTCTGTAGAGAATTCAATTCATTGACATTTAGTGTAATAAATATAAATCTTTCTCTAACTATATTTTAAGACTTACTATTATATATTGTCTTTTCTTGTCCTATTTCCTTTCATTTTCCTGCTTTAATTAAGTTTTGATTTATTACTTTTGCTCCTTTTGCTAATTTGAGAACTCAGTAATAGCCTGGAAGCCTGGAAAGGGTTAGAGCAGGCCAAAGCTCTATTCTTTCTCTTTACCTGGGATGAAGAGGGAGAAACAACCCAATCAGACGTCCTTATAAATGTACTAGTAACCAGACCTCTTGTAAAAATATTGAGATTTTCTAGAAGACAGGTAATTTGTTTACTTTATTTATGAATTGCTTTTAACAGGATATACCTGATTTCTCCAAAAGACGTAAATATCTCTAAAAAAAAAAAAAAGAAAAAAGAAAAAATCAAACCTCTAAAAACCTTGCTCTTAATAAAAATAAACCTGTAATATATGGATTTATGGGGTTATAGCTGTTTGGATAATGGAGACTCATATAAGCTGTATAATAATCAATGGACTATTAAATGACCACAGTAAGAGGATTAAGATCTATTTGATTGAGGTGGGTCACACTTTAACTGAAGTGGCCTTATCAAAATTTCCTCCCTACAAGGGATCCACCCCACTAGAATGGATTAAATTAAGGAACATGTTTTTCTTGGGTACATTCAGCTCCAAACCACCAAAGTAACGGAAATGATATTCTCTTTTTAAGCAATCTCTCCCTATGAATTGATTTGAATGAATCCTAAATTCCTAATTCAAGTCAAAATGTTCTAGCTATGGAGAGGAAGGACTTATGGATAGCCTTCTCTGATGTTCTTGACTCCTCCAAAGGAAAAATGGCTCTTCAGTGTCCTGAATTGCCTTTTTGTATTTAAATCATTAATATCCTTTAAATCATTCAGAAAGATCTAAGGTTCTTGAGAATCAGACTTGACAATTTGACCTCTTATGTTACCACATACTGTGAGTAACAGTTCTAATAATAGTTATCTCCCAAATACTAACAACCACAATAGAGCACATGCTTTTTCAAAAATAAACCTTAATTTCCAGTAAGTTGCTTCCTCAAAGAGTGAAGTATATTTAATGCTTTTACTTTCCTACTCTGCAACGTATTTACCTACTAGCAACAATTTCCTCTTTCCTTGTTCTGTGGTTTTGAATTGTATAAATCTTTGGCTTTAAGCTATGTTACTTGAAACCTATCACAAATATCAAAACATGTTTTATATTATATTAAATAGTAAAAATGTATAATATACACCACTGTTACTTTTATTTATTTTATCTTCCTTTATCTAAGTCTCTTGTCTTTTGTTAGAGTATTTTAGAATATATATTAATCTCAGATCCATCACATGACTGGAATACTTTTGTAATCTTTTATGTCTGCAATGTTTTTCTTTTGCTTTGACAGAAATTATATCATGGCTAGGTATAGATTTGGTGGTCCAGTCCCTTAATCTCAGAGTTTATGATATTATATCACAATTTATTTATTCACATCATTGTTTATTAAAAGTTCAATACCAATATGATTTTCTTTCCACTAAATCTATTCTTTTTCTTCTGTGTGGGGACTTCTAAGTTTTGCTTTTTTTATAATCTTGAAATTTAGAACTTTTACTAAAATATCTGTAGAGATCTATGTCTTCATTAACTTTGCTTAGGCTTTGTAGACTTATGAAATCTTCAACTCAAGTTTTTCTTTAACTTGATGAGATGTTCTATTTTTTTTGAATAATTACTTGCATCATCTGCTATTTTTTCCCTCTGGTATTCTTATTATTTGCATTTTAGGTCTGATCTATCTTCCAAACCTCTTATCTTTTTTTCCCCCTGTTTTATATTTTTCCCTCAAACATTACCTAATATTTCTTGCACTTTTATTTTCATTAGGACCATGGTAATTATAATCTTCTTTTTTAGTTAATTAACAAAATATTTAAATTTTAAAAGTGTTTTTATTGCTTGTCTAAGTTTCAGAAAGACTTTTTATGCTATAGTTAAAATTTTATGAGTGTTCTAATATTATTTTTCTGGATTTCATATCTTATTATTCCTTCAATATATTTCAGTATTTATTATTTCCATTTATAGGTATTCCATTTGTCTTTCCTTCTGCCAAATAAGTGAGCAGTTTTTTTATGTTGCATCAATATTTGCAAAAATCAAGCTGTTAGTATACCTCTTACTGGAGCAAAACTATGATAGAAATTATAAATACAGTTTCTAATTATATGTGTTTATCAAAACAAACAAAAAATATATACATCCTTGTTTTGAGAGATGAAGCTTCTCTGTTTCTAGGTCTCCTGGGGTGTTAGTGGCTTTCCTTCTCTAACCACTAAGTTTGATGACTTTTTCTGACAGCTGATACACAAATTTATTGGGGTCAGAAGAATCTGAAAAATCTGTCCTGGAACACAGAAGGCAAATCAAGCCTTCTATCAGCCTTTGAAAGTTTCTGCTTATTGAGCACATTTAGAAAAACATGAAATGTTTTCTTTTCATAGATTTGGAAGTAAGATAAGCCCTTTTTATTTGCTTCAAATTTCTAGTCTCTTGCCTGTAATGGAGAAGAAATATGCTTTGTATACCTTAACTATCCTTAAGAGTTTGCAGAATCTTGGGGTAAAATAACACAGATTTTAGATTGAGAGTCTGAAGACCATGGGCAATTCAGTATTACCTTGCATGGGTTTTGAGAATATGTCTTTAATGTCCCTACACAACACCATCTTCCATCCAGCAGCTTTAAAATATGGCAAATATCTTGATAGAGACCAGTTTTAAGTTTGAAACAGATGAATTCAGTATAGCAGTAATGTCTCCTAAATAAGGAGATTTGAGAAAAAATATTTGGCTCATCAAAGTATATAACTGAGCTCTCCTGCCTCCACTGCAAACCCAGAAATCAATAAATGTCCTGTAGGGAAAGCTATCCAGGTGTTTTGGCCTCTTTGTGTTTCTCATGTGCCAGACTATCCCCAAATGACTTCCAATATTATGCTCAGTTTCTCTTACATCCAATGGAGTCTCTCTTTTTGGGATATACCCAAACCTCAATTTCTGCACAGAAACAACAGGTCTCCAAGAGAACAAAAACACTACACCTCTGCAAGTTTTTTCCGTATCTGAAATTTTTGTTCATGAAGTTCTAATTGTTTCTCTGTTGCCTTCAAATATGTATTTTGTAATTTATTCACTTTTTCTATTGTTTCTGTGGAAGCATAGGCTTGACTTGACTGATTACAATGTACATAAAAGTAAAAACCCCTTCTTGTTTCAATAGTTCAAATTTCCTTTTCTTTCAACTCTGGAACTTTACACATGCTGCTCATATTACATGAACTCTCCTCTTCACATCACTAATTCAAACTCATCTATTTAGACACCACAATTTTAAATATCTTAAATTCCTATCAAATATAAATATCAAAGTAAATTACCCATTCACCTTAACAAAGCACATGTTTGGTCGTTTGAAGTTGTATGTACCCTAGAAAATCATGTTCTTAAATCTAATCCATGCCTATGGGTCTGATTGTAAGTAAGTAGGGACTTTTGATGAGGTTACTTCAGTTGAGAAAGTGTGGCCCACCTCAGTCGGATGGGCCTTAACCCTATTACTGGAGTCCTTTATGAGTGGAATGAACTCAGACATGAGAGAGAGAAAGGCACAAGAAGCAAGAACCTGAAACAGAACTCAGAAGAGAAGGAAGAGATGAGAATATGCCACTCTGTGCCTGGCCAGGGCTCACTGGCAGCCAGCCCCAGAATGCCACCGTCTTTGGGAAGAAAGCATCACCTTGATGAGGCCTTGATTTGAAATTTTCCTGTCCTCAAAACCATCAGCAAATAAATTCCCATTGTTTAAGCCAACCATTTCATGGCATTTGCTTCAGCAACCCAGGAAACTAAAACAACATGCTTGGTAAAAAATGGGCCAGGTAAAAGTAATAAGAGTTTTAGTCTTAAAGAAGAAAGGGATGAAAAAATGTCTTCAATCATTAGCAAAATGTTAGGATACCTGAGGCAGGTGAAGGTAGTAGCCCAGTGTCCTCTTTCACTTTCATCTGCTCTAACTTAGCCAGTTTCTTTCTTTTATAAGAAGCTGCCTATAAGTCTCCAAATGATACGGGATACCTTAAAAGTTATTTCTCTGTGCTTGCTTTACATTTGTTACCTTGAATCTATTGCCAGTGCTTTTTTGTCCTCTTAAAAATAAGTTTTTGCTTATTTTATATTCATAGTGTTATCTCTGACAGAGTGGACCTGCATTCATTCAGAGCTGATGTTCCTCCAAAAAAAGCACATGTTCTCATTCCTTTGAAAACTAATTTTTTAAGTAAAACTGTTTCCTTGATATTTAAGGCTGTCCTTGGTCACATATTACTTAAGGTCTGTAAAACTAGGATGTTTATTTGTTTGTGATCCTGTGTTAAATATTTGTATCAAAGACAATATATAACTTGGGGGCTCCTTAGTTATGCACATGAGTAATGTGGAGTAAAGAAGAGAAGATAAGGAGTATTTCCAGGTACCTGTGCCTGTGTTTATGCATGCATGTGTGCATGTGTGTGAATGCAATGCAATGTGTGGCATTAAGCTGGGAGGCATTTTTGCATTTGCTTGGCATTATTTGGCT
Source organism: Cabassous unicinctus (assembly GCA_029593785.1). NCBI lineage: Eukaryota > Metazoa > Chordata > Mammalia > Cingulata > Chlamyphoridae > Cabassous > Cabassous unicinctus. Next base: position 13,702 of record JAQZBX010031400.1, on the reverse strand, counting down.
GCATAATTCTTAGTCAAATGGTAAAAAAAAAATGGTGTGAAAATAAAGTAATTTCACATTTCTTGTGATTTTGTTTCCCTTACACATGTAAACAAATTAATACATTGCATATGTGAATTGCAACAAAGTTAAATTTTATTTCTAAATTATATTACTCTTACAGCCTCAGAATGTGCTGTGATTTTTGTCTATCAGTTTTTTCCAGTTTATTATTACTGAATTAGAGGATAGATCTTTAATAATTTATCACCAAGGTTATTTTTAATTTTATTCTTAGTTTCCTGTTTTTTCCTCTTTTTCAATTAGGAGATAAAATAGCCAAACAATAGTTTTCCTGAAATCTCTCCTAAGTTTATGGTGGTTTGGTCTTGTTAATATTCACCACCATAGTCTTTCATACCAAATACTTGAGTTGAGATGGAGAAACATTATATTATAAAGTCACACATTTTGAAATCTCTAATCACCCAGGTGACAACTAGGATTTTATTTGAAAAAAATAATAAATATAATGGACTTTCTTTTCCTAGGGTAATGATAGTAGTATTTTCAACTGGAAGACATGAGTACTGTTGGATGCATTTTATGGGTGGGGCAGCAAAGCAGGTACAGATATTTGTGATACCGTATTTATAATATCTGGACACACACTAAATATGAACAAACATCTTTGATCTGGATAAAGTGAATTTTTCAACTTCATTTTGAAGATATAATTAAATAAAGACTCCCTGTTACAGCAGAATTTTAAAAAATTATACTTAAAAATCTGCCTACTGAAAAATACAAAAGGAGAAATACACAACAATTTCCCTCCAATTGTTACTAAGGAATAAAAGGGGGAAATGGCAACATTTGACTCTATTTGAGAATAACATGATATGCTTGGTGATCATAGAAAAATTAAAGAGTCCAAGAACAAATTGACTAGTTTGATAAATAACAAGACATGACTTTTTCTTAAAGAATAGAAATAAAATTTTCAGGAAAACGTTTTCATTGACACATAATATATTTTATACACATATATGTGATCATATATTATATACATGTTACACAAAGATACACATATATACATCATATATACTATATATATGCATGCAAATATCTGATGTACATAGAGAGAAAGACAGAAACAGAGAGATAGAGAGTGAGATGTTTTCCACTCATTTCGCATGAATTCAAAGCTGAGTCTACATATTACTAATCAAACTTAATATTACTCAGGCAATTTACACAAATTTGTTACAAATTTTAGACAGCTAAGGAATATTTAATCTACCTGGGTGATATTTTTTGAAGTAATGTGTTTCTAGATAAGCATTGTCCACATATGAGGCACATTCCATCCCTGAAGTCCTCTTTATGTCCCTCTTCCTTCTTTCATTTTGCTTTGCCCTACAAATTCTGTCCATCTTTGTTTCCTTGAAGTCCTAATTCAAAGTGATAGACAGGTTCTACCATGGTTACCCTTCCTTGACCATGTCCTAGAAATTTTTCTTCAGGCAGTAAACTAGGCAAATTTAGGCAATAAACTAGGCAAATTGTAGAAGAATCTTTCATTCATTGGCTTTTGTTTCATAGTGTTCAACATCTTGAAAGCCTTTTTATTTTTTCCATATTAGCTGCCTAATTTTTATTTGTTTCAAGTGGGGATGTAAACCTAGTCCTTTCTGCTCCATCTTGACTGGAATTGATATTCTCTTTCCATTGTTTTCTAATATCTCTAATAACGTAGGAGGAACCCTATAATATCCTTCCCTCCTAATTCCAAGTCTCTCACTTTCAATTTTCATCTGTTTGAATCAGGTAATCAGCATGATGGTGCAGACTCTCAACTACTTATTTCCACTTTTTTTTTTCATTTTATCAGGAAGACAATTATCAAATCAACTTATTGTACTTTTTTCTAATCCAAGACATATTTCCATGGTAGTAGCAATTAAGTTTTTTGCTTGATGGATAAATTTATTCCCAAATTTTGCAGTCAGATGCAGGTTTTACCTTTTATATTATCTTGATTACTTCAAAGTTAATTTAGAAAAGAACAAGGTAATTATATCTCTAGCTTAAGTTTATATATAGGAAAACAAATACAAAATTTTAATAGAGAGTACCTTTAAGAGACTTAAGTAGTATATCAATATTACCTAATTTTAAAGACACATTTATAGAACCTTTTACTATAGCACTTGTGAAATATTTACTTTTTTTAATGAATAATGAAATGTGTTTTAGTAACATCTATTATTTTTCTAATTTAAAAGCAATATGCACTGAAAGGCAAAAATGAGAAGGAAAATATAATTGCGAATCATTACATCATTATCAATACATACTTTTCTCATGATGGGATATATTTTTTCTGTAAAAGATCGTTTTTAAAACTTTATTCAAATGTCTTCCAAAAAGAAACTTTGCAATCCTAGTTTTATTCTGAAAAGAATTTTAATCACAGAACTATAAATGGCTGAAAATATTTATAATGGAAATGTTGACTGTCTTAATGGCATTGTTACAAATGTGACACTGTAATAAGACAAACAAGTTATATGCAGTTATATACAAAACACATTATGAATTTTATGTCAAAAGATGTATATCTGTACTCCTAGTTAAATGACACTATTGATTAATTTATTGATTATAGTTTTCTCTATTTCCATAACCCATTCATTTATTTGACAAATTAAAAGATTATCACTTATGTTGTAATCACAACTCATTAGTTATGGTTTGTTTTTGATTATTTATTTTTGTAATTAGTCAGTCATGATTTGAGTTGGTAATGATTATATACCGTTTGACATCACAGTGAAAGGGTAAATGCTATTAGCTTTAATATGTGACTGTTAAATTTGAATCTTTCAAAAATTCTTACTATATATTTGTTCTTCAAAACTAGTATCAGTTGGATAATTTGTACTTATTTTTGTATGGATAATGATGAACTTTTTATATTGTTCACTATCTTTGTAAATATATGATGCAGCTCATTGACATTATGCTATTTGAATAACTGCTTAAAGCATCACTTTTTCACAAAATGCATATTGATATTACTTGCTATAGACACAAATTCATAAGATACATTTTTGTGTGAATTTTCCATACATATTTGATGATAAAAATATTGGATTTCTAATCATAAACACATATTGTACTCACATTCAATTTTTTTGTGACTACATATAAAAAGTTAAATATCCTAGGGGAAAATACGTTATTAATAAATAAAAGCATATTAGGTAGATAAATCAGGATTCAGAAGATTTATTACTTTATATTTCCAAAAAATACATTTGTCTCAAGAGTAGAATTTATAAATGAAAACATTGTCTGTTAAATATCTAGCAGAATACAGACAGCAAACTCAAAATGGTTTAAATTCAGAGTGGGTATTCATGGAACTATTTATGTGGATGTTAGCAGTATAAAGGAAACACAAGCCTTGATTAAGCATCAGGTATGATCAACTTGTGGGAAACTGATACCAGCCCCCAAATAAGGAGAAGACTTAATAAAGTCCTGGAGAGAGCTGAAGCAAGATTGAGTTATATCAGATGCTAGCTAGATCCTTGAAGTATATTATTTCATTGAATTTGATGAGCAAAAACTCCTACAAAGTAGGAATGTAAAACACCCCTCTCCCTTTTCAAGTTTCAAAATTGCAACAAAGAAAAGTTTAATGATTTGCTCAGTCATACTATTCAGAATGTGCAGAAACAAAATTTGAACCAAGATTAACTGACTTGTAGAGCCTTTGCTTAGTTGTCTAACATGAGCTACCTAGTTAAATTGACGGGTGGGTGAGAGACACATTTTTTTTTAACCAAAATTTTTTATTAGTAAATAATTAAAATTGATTATACTTTTATTATTTTTAATAATTTGTTCTTAATTTGCTCTTTGTGTATAATACTTGTTGCCTGAAAATTTTTAAGTGGTGTACCATTTTTTAAGCGTATAAGTTTTATGCTCATTTTCATAAGTCTTATTAAGTAATATAGTATTTTAAATGACAATTATTGACAAATTCTTTAACAAATTAATCTGCAAAGTATATGAAAAAGAAGATGGAGGAAGAGAGTTGTTTTAATTTTTTTCTTTTAAATAATGCACAATCTCAAATCACCTTTGCTTTTGAAGTATAGGAATGAGCATAATAGTCTCTTAATTCCCTGCTTTTATATTGCAAATTACTTAGTTTAAAGAAGACAATTTAGATATGAGGTTATATCTAGAGCATCTTACTATAAAATACAAAGTATAAAATGTCTATTTTTAATTTTTTTCTGAGGAGTAAATATCTTTTAAAATCCCTTTGCTGTTTATTGTAAAGCTCTTTCATTTCTTTTTACCTTAATTTATGGAATGATTTTGAGCATGTTTAGAGAAATGTGACTGAGTGATTCAGTAAACGAATTAAAAATAAGCTGTTAATAGGGAGAAGGGGATGAACTGATACAGGCTGTTACTCACACCTTTGATATCCCTATAGTTCTGTAAAGCATCAACAAACTTATTACTAACTTTCAAGCATCTTTTTAAAAAATCTTAGACTTGTGTTTAATGAAAACACAAATACATGTGAAGATTATATAGTTCTATTTATTTTAATTGTCTCTTTAAATTTATTAAATGACTTTGAAATGTCCATTGATATTTCATGGCACAAATAACCTATCTGATACACATTATTTTTTCAGGATTATAGCTATATCTAGATCCTTTTGGTTTCAATGATACGACATGGTCACTTTAGGTGCCAGTTTTGTTGTTTTCTTTGTTTGCTTGCTTCCTCCTAGCTCCCTGTTCATCTTTCAATCTCCTTGAAAATATTGACTTCTTTAACAGACTAAGTAGTATAACAATACTGGGGTGGTGGGAGCAATCAACCCTGTGTGTGGAATTGTCTAAGAAATGATGATTAAATAGATTAAGTTGTTCTGCTTTTCATTAGCCATGTGTTTACTATTCCATTATCCCATTTAAAAAAAAAAACTTTTGTTGGTCAAATTAAAATTTGCTTCATTTACTCTTGAGTTGAGATAAACATATGCATCTGTTGATATCAGATGCACTCTGGAGATAGAATATATATACATTTATGTGTATATGTTTCATGTGAACAAAATTCATTACTTATCCTTTAATAAACATTGACACTGTACCATGCATGCTAATTGGAATTAATATGGGGAACTCTATTTGTATAGTTGGTTTCCTGAACACAGTAAGTCATTTGAATATATATTTTTCAAAAATGATTGGGAATTGCTAGAACTTCTTTTGTATCTTTAATCCCTAAAGAACTCCTCAATCCTGCATTTTAACAGAAGAATCAAAATAAGCAATTGGAAAAATTAACCATGAAATTTATTTGGAAGGCCAAGAGGCCCCAAATAGCCAAAGAAAAAGAAAAATGAAGTTGGAGGAATCACACTACCTGACTTTAAAACATATTACAAAGCTACAGTGGTCAAAAGTGCATGGTATTGTCATAAGGATAGAAATACAGACCAATGGACCAAATTGAGAATTCTGATATAGATCTTCACATATACAGTTATCTGATATTTAACAAGGCCACCAAGTGCATTCAACTAGGAGAGAATGGCCTCTTCAGCAAACAGTACTTGGAGAACTGGATATCCATATTGAAAAGAATGAGAGAGGAACACCATCTCATACCTTATACAAAAATCAACTCAAGATAGATCAAAGACCTATATGTAAGAACTAAGACCATAAAGCCTTTGGAAGATACTGTAGGGAAGCATCTACAGGACTTTGTAGTAAGAAATGGTTTCATGAACTTCACACCCAAAGTACGAGCAGTGAAAGAAAAAATAAATAAGTTGTCAAGAAAGTGAAAAAGCAGCCTACCCAATGGGAGAAAATCTTTGGCATCCATATATCTGATAGGAGCCTAATATCCAGCATATATAAAGAAATCCTGCACTTCAAAAATAAAGAGACAAACTTTTAAAAATGGGCAAATGACATGAAAAGACAGTTCTCCAAGGAAGAAATACAAATGGCTAAAAAGCTCATGAAAAGATGCTCAACAACACTAGCTATTAGGGAAATTCAAATCAAAACTACAATGAGATACCCTCTTACACCCATTAGACCAGTGGCTATTAAAAAACAAGACTACAAATGTTGGAGAGGATGTAGAGGAATGGGAACCCTCATCCCCTGCTGGTCAGAAAATAGAATGGTCAAGTTATTGTGGAAGACAGTTTGGCAGTTCCTCAAAAAACTAATTATAGAATTTCCATATGATCCAGTGATTTCACTGCTGGGTATACACCCAGAAGAATTGAAAGCAAGGACATGAACCGATATATTCACACCAATGTTCATAGCAGCATTATTCACTATTGCCAAAAGTTGGAATCAACTCAAATGCCCATCAACAGATGAATGGATAAACAAAATGTGTTGTATACATACAATGGAATATTACTCAGCTGTAATAAGGAGTACAGTGCTAACACATGGAATAACATGGATGAATCTTGAGGACCTTATGTTGAGTGAAGCAATCCAGGCATTGATGGACAAATACTACATGACCTCACTGATAAGAATAAGCAAATTGAGCAGACTCAGAGAGCTAGAGCCTGGAAGATAGGTTTACAGGAAATAGAAAGGGAGAAGAAGGTTTTGAGCCATATGGGCAAAATCTATGATGATGTGGAAATGTGTAGTTGGGCAGTGAAGAGATATGACAGGAGTGTAGAGATACTATTGGGTTGACAGGAGGGTAGAATGGGGAAGGTGGATTGTAAGGTCTATGGAACTGGGTGGAGGGTTGGGGGTGGACCAAGTGAACACTGGGGATTGGCAGGTATGTGGTTGAAAGTACAAAGTTGGGAAAGCTCCTTATGGCAATATGACCAGGAAGTGTTACTGGTTTAGGGTGTTGGATGGGGGTGGGGGGGCATTTGGGACAGGCTTCTAGGGAGTATGCAAGAGAGCATTTTATCATAATATGTTGTATCAGTGCATGGTGACTCACATAATGAGCAGGAAAGAGTTGGACTCCCATCCTAGGGACGACCGATATGTTCTCAGACAGAGGGGCAAGAGTCTCTCAAGAGCATGGGCAGTTCCTAATAGGGGAGGACAAGCCAATGTGTCAAGTGACTAAGAATCTTGTCATCTAATGAGTGAAGCCTGGTAGTCGCCGTGGGCCCCAAGGGGAGGGGGAGGGAGGAATAGAATAGATGGAACAGGGGGCATTTAGTGGGCAATGGAAGTGTTCTATATGATCTTGCAATGATCGACACAGGCCATGTTAAATATCATCAAAATTTATAAAAGTGTGCAATCTAAAATGTAAACCATTACATGAACCTTTGACCATAGTTAATAGCTATGTTTCACTATTTGTATATCAGTTGTAACAAATGTACCATCCACATATAAAAAGGTATTAATATGGGAAGGGGCGGGGGAGAGGAAGATGTTTGGTATATGGGAGTCCCCTGTATTCTGTATGTGACTTTACTGTGACCTAAAACTTCTTTAAAAACAAAATGAAGAAAAGTAAAACACTGGGGAATAAATGGAAGAAAACATCACTCTACATACAGGCAACAGATATTACAGTGATGAAAGGCAAAATATCAAAAAAAAATTAAATATTTTTCTTTATCTTTTAACATCCCTATTTCATTTTATTTTACTTTTAGTTTTTTTTAATCTTTATTTATTTTTTTCTTATATTTAAAACTATCATTTATTATTTCATTTTCCTATTAATTTGCATTTGGCTATTTTATTGGCTTCATTTTTGAAGAAACTTTGGATCACAGAAGAGTTAAAAACTGGGGCAGGAGAGGATCATTGGTGTGGGGTGTCAGTGATGGGGGCTACATGGGAGGAAGTTCAGCTGGGCATACATATAAGGTATATAAATGTGTTCAAATGCTCATGGGATATTGTCACAGTGATTGGAGATTCATACAATAACTGAAAGAATATTGAACTCCTGTCCTGGAGAGCTCTGCCACATTCTCTAATGGAAGAGCAACAATCCCTCAAGTACAGGGTCAATGACTAGCGAAGGAGGATTGTTCATTGATGGGTCCTTAATATCGATGACTATGTTTATGAGCCTTTGCTCTTGATTTGAAACTTGACCTAGTGTTGTAGGGTGCCTAAGAGTTACCTCCTGAGAGCCTCCTTGTTGTCCAAATGTGTCCTCTTTCTAAGCCAAACTCAGCATATAAGTGCATTACCTTCCTTCCCAGTGTGGGACAAGATTCCTGGGGATGAGCCTCCCTGGCACCAAGGTATTACTACCAAGCACCAACTAGCAATGCAAATGGAAAAAAACCTCCAATAAAAAGGTGAAAAGGTAAAGACAAATGAGTTTCTATGGCTAAGAGACTTCAAAGTGAGTCTGGAGATCATCACAGAGGTAACACTTATACACATCTCAGCAGGATCTCATAGACTGACAAAGTAGATACTACCCCAAATAGTGGGGCTCCTGAGGGCTCTGGAGACACCCAGGTTCTATGGTCAGGGCAGATAGTTCCAGAATTTGGTGCCTTGCCAGTGGGCCCTACTTTGGAATTTGTGCTTCTGAGTGTGACAGATTTGGACTCAGTTATGGCTTCCCTTCACATGGCTCATCTGTCCCTTCTATTTGAACCTATACTTGTTACTGGAGTTTGTAGGTGTTCATTCAAGAGACAAATCTTTGGGCTGTCCATGTGCCAGCTGGGCCCTGAGCCTCAGCGGAGTTGCAACACCACTCCCCAGTTCATTGGATTCACCCATGACAACCAAGAAAGAGGTGAGGATGGTCAATCACTATACCCAGGAGCCGAGAAAGTCTACAACTGCAAGCAGGAGAGTCTCATCCATCGGTTGTATGGGATCGAAACCCCTCTCAATTAAAGGTGAAGTGAACATCACCATCCCAGTATCCTAGGATTGGGGAATGAACTATGGACTAGAGTGGTCTTACTGGCATTCTACTATAGACTAATTGTGATTCTAGCAATGGAAGAAATTAGAACATTGATGTGGAGGCAGTGTCCACTGGAGGCTCTGAGGGCAAGAAGAGGGAAAAACAAGTATAATACAGGGACATTTTGGGGACTTAGGAATTGTCCTGAATGTCATTGCAATGACAGATATAGGCCATTATATATCTTCCCATAACCTACAGAATTGTATGGGAGAGAGTGTCAACTACAATGTAAACTATAATCCATGCTCAGTGTCAATGCCCCAAAATGTGATCATCAATTGCAATGAATGTACACACTAATGAAGGATGTTGTTTATGTGGGAAAATGTGGGAGGTATGTGGAGTGGGGCATATATTTTTTATGTAACATTTATGTAATCTAAGTATCATTTAAAAAATTAAAAAAATATTAAAAAGATAAAATAAAAGTGAAAAATAAAATAAAGTAATGAAAGAGAAACACTACCAACCAAGCATCCAGTAAAACTCTCCTTCAAAAATGAGGGTGAGTTTAAAGTCTTCACAGACTAACAAAAACTGATAGAATATTTTACCAAAAACCAGAATTACATGAGTTACTAAAGGGAGCGCTTCAGCCTGAAAGGAAAAACCAAGACTTGGAGAAGAGTATAGAAATGAAGATTATTAAGTAGGGTAAATTAAAGGGTAAAATGACAAACAGTAGTAAGATATGACAGCAGAAAGCCAAAGGGCAAAATGGATGAAATAAGTAAAGACTTTACAGTAATAACTTTGGATGTTAAAGGCTTGAACTCTCCAATCAAAAGACATAGAATGAGAGAATGGATAAAAACTATGAGCCATCCATACGCTGTCTGCAAGAGACAAGATTCAGACATAAGGACACAACCATGTTAAAAGTGAAAGTTTGGAAAAATATATTCCCTGCAAATAGTAACCAAAAATAGCTGGAGTAGCGATAATAGTATCAGACAAAATAGATTATAAATGCAAAGTGTTAAAAGGGATGAAAAGGTCATTATTTATTAATAAAAGGGGCAATTCACCAAGAACAAATAACTATCCTAAATATTTATGCACCTAACCTGGATGCCCCAAGATACATGAGGCACACACTGGCAAAACTGAAGGGAAAATAGATGTCTTTACAATAATCGTTGTAAATTTCAATGCACCACTCTCAGTATTGGATAGAACATCTGGAGAAAGGATAAATAAAGAGACAGAGAGCTTGAAAAATATGATAAATGAACTAGACCTAACAGATGTCTATAGAGCATTGCATCCCAAAACAGCAGGATAAACATTCTTTTTAATTGCTTATGAATTGTTCTACAGGATCGACCATATTTTGGGTCACAACACAAGACTCAATAAATTTAAAATGATTGAAATTATACAAAACACTTTCTCTGATCATAATAGAATGAAGCTGGAAATCAATAATAAATGGAAAAAGGGGATATTCATAAATATATGGAGATTAAACAACACACTCTTAAATAATCTGTGAGTCAAAGAAGAAATTGCAAGAGAATTCAGCAAATATCTTGAAATGAATGAAAATGAGAACACAACATATCAAAACTTATGGACCACCACAAAGGCAGTGTTGAGAGGGAAATTTATAGCTCTCAATGTTTAAATTAAAAATAAAAAAAGTGTTAAATTTGAAACTCTGCACACCTGGAGGAACTAGAAAAAGAACAGCAAATTAATCCCAAGCCAAGCCAAAGGAAAGAAATAGTAAAGATCAGAACAGAAATAAATGAAATCAAGAACCAAAAAACAATAGATAGAATCAACAAAACCAAAAGTTGCTTCTTTGAGAAGATCAACAATATCATTGAACACTGAGCTAGACTGACCGAAAAAAAAAAAAGAGAGAGTGAAGACAAATAAAATGAAAAATGTGAGGGGGAACTTCACCATTGATGTTGCAGAAATAAGAGAGATCATAATAAGATAGTATGAACAACTGTATGCCAAAAACTAGAAAATGTAGATGAAATGTACAAATTCCTAGAAACACACAAACTACCTACACTGACCCTTTAAGAAATAGAAGACTTCAACAAATCAATCACAAGTGAAGAGATTGAAACAGTCATCAAAAACTTCCGAAAGATGAAAAGTCTGGGACCAGATGCCTTCACAGGTGGATTCCACCAATCATTGAAAGACTATCTAATACCAATTTTGTTCAAGCTCTTCCATAATATTGAACAGGAAAGAACCATATCAAAATCATTCTATGATGCCAACATTATACTAATGCCAAAACCAGATAAAGATACTAGGAAAAAAGAAAATTACAGACTAATATCTCTAATGAATATAGATGCAAAAATCCTTAACAAAAGACTTGTAAGTCAGGGGAGGTGCCCTCAACAGGCAGGTGGGCGTACCCCACCCCACACCGACATGCCTCAGATACTGACTTGCCCTTTCAGCTGGCAACCTCCAAGCGGGAGTGAGGAACCGAAGGACCTAGGGAAGGCAGTGGACTGGTGCAAGCTCCACATCTAGTCCCATGGCGCCTTTTGCGTGGCTTTAAGGGGTGCCCTAGACAGCTCGGGGAAACTGTAGCATGGAGACTGTGTCTGCCCCTGTGCAAAATAAGTTTGGTGCCCTCCTGGAGGTGGCTTCTGCCAAAACTCCCATCTGCACCAGGGAGAAGGAGGGGTTGGGGTGGATCCTGCCGCCTGCATCTGCCTGGGGAGATAAATTCAATTTTTGTATTATAAATACAAATTCACTTAATCATGTGGAGGATACAAAGAGGAACTCATTTTGTCCTTACCAGCATACCATAATCACTGCAGCCCTCAAATAATCTCTCTCAGTGTTGACCACACACTTATCTTAAGGAACATCAGCAGGGAGAAGAGGTGAGGAGTTGTTGACTGAGGGAGAGGAGCAAGCTCATTGACATAAGGAATGACCAACCCTCTGCTGACATGGCTTAAAGTCAACCAGGGAATACCCCTTCATGATAAAAACATTCAATAAACTAGGACTAGAAGACAACTTCTTCATCCTGATAAAAGGCAATTACAAAAAGCCCTCAGCTACCTCATAATGGTAAAACACTGAAAGCTTCTTGCTAAGTATTGGAACAAAATATGAATGTATGGAGACAACCAGCAAGATGGTGGCAGGGAAAAAGCTCCGAGAATCAGCTCCTGCTATGGGGCAGTTGTCTAGAGCACTTATTTGGGGGCCTCAGGAGACCAGAAGAGCATCCTGCAATATCCTTGAAAGATTAGAAGGAGGAGATTGCCCATCTGCAGAGAAGATTCGTAAGTAGAGCACTCCACACCATGGAGGCCGGTGCCCATCCTGCACTGGAGGCACAATCCGCTTCCAGAGCCGTTCTGCGGCTGGAATTGAAAGCTCCACTTCCCAAAATGGGGAAGGAAGAGATGGTTGGGCACCAACTTTAGCTACTGATTAGTAAATTCGGCGAGCTAAAGTATAATCCTAAGAACAGCTGAAGTTTGAACCTGTCTAAGTCAGAAAGAGGCCGGTAGCCGCCATCTTAACTCTGCGCCTGACATGAGGGGGTAGAGGGGCTGACTGAAAATCACAGTGCTTGTAGGGATTGGTTTTCTTCCATCTAGATCAAATTGCCGCTGTAGTCTAAACCCTAGGCCCACCTCAGGCAGGGAGGAAGCTGGGGGGACCTGTGCCAGACTCTCTGGGAAATTACAGGCCACGGCATGGAGGTCGGTGATGATCCTACTTTGGCAGCGCAAACCACCCCAGGAGCTATTCTGTGGCAGGAATTGAAAGCTCCATTTCCCAAAAACAAGGGAAGAAAAGACGGCTGGCCACCAATTTCAGCTACTGATTAATCAATTTGGCTGGCTAAAGTATAACCCTAAGAATAGCAAAAGTTTGAGACTTTCCAAGTCAGAAGGAGGCCTGTGGCCACCATTTTGACTCCACCATCAGCATAAGGGGAAGCTGGGCTGACTGAAAATCACAGTGATGGTAGAGACCGGTTTCTTTCACCCAGATTGGCCTCCAGCCCTAGCCTAGGCTTCAGCCCCACCTGTGGCAGGAAAAAAGCTGATGGGCCTGCATCAGCCTATCCAGGTAATTATAGGTACATTTATCCTGCACAGACTGAATAAATGGAAATTTCTACCAGGGCAACTGCCTGCCCCAGGCAAGAGAAAAAGGGACATGAATCTTCATCAGTCTCTCTGGACAACTACAATCTAGGTCTGCATGAGTTGGATTATTCCACACAGCTGTGGCTCTGTCCCTACCTCTGGCAAAGGAGAAAGGTGGGAGAAGCTTCACTGGTCCTTGGGGCAATGAAGGTAGCTTGAGCCTCCACAGCTTATAGCACCAACTACATCCTACTGGCTCCTACTACACAACCAGCAAGGGAGAAAGGGCAGGAAGACCTAAACCAAAGAGAAAAACTGCACCTAGAATAAATACTCTAGTAAGCCAGATGCCAAGACACCAACAAAAAATTACAATCCACACCAAGAAACAGGGAGATATGGCCCAGTTAAAAGAACAAGATATGCCTCCAGATGACATAAAGGAATTGAGACAACTAATCATTGATGTTCAAACAAATGTCCTTAATAAATTCAATGAGATGACTAAAGAAATTAAGGATATTAAGAAGACATTGGATGAGCACAAAGAAGAATTTTAAAGCATACATAGAAAAATAGCAGATCTTATGGGAATGAAAGG
>JAQZBX010031399.1:0-26343 GCA_029593785.1 Cabassous unicinctus | reverse complement strand
GTACCACAAGGATGGGGAATGGTTGTGTGGGGTGTTTTTGGGGGTGTGGGCGGTTGGGAGCATGGGAATCCCTGTAGTTTCTGAGTAATATTTGGGTAATCTAGGCTCCTTTATAAAATGTATATATATATATAACAAATAACATTTATGTAAACAAATGCACATATATGCATATGTATTTATATATCATTTTACAAATAAAAAAAATTAAAAAAAAAAACAAAAAACAAAAAAACAAATAATGAAATCTTTACTTCTTCTTTTCCAATTTGGATACCTTTTATATCTTTTTCTTGCCTCAGTGCTCGAGCAAGTACTTCTAAGACAATGTTAAATAGAAGTTGTGATAGAGGGCATACTTGTCTTGTTCCCGATCTCAGAAGGAAGGGTTTTAGGATTTCATCATTAAAGATGATGCTAGCTTTAGGTTTTTCACCTATACCCCTTATCATGTTCATAAAGTTTCCATCTATTCCTATCTTTTGCAGTGTTTTTATCAGGAAACGGTGCTATATTTTGTCAAATGCTTTTTCTGCACCTCTAGGGAGGATCATGTAGTTTTTTTCTTTCAATATGTTTATATGGTGTATTACATTGATTGATTTTCTTATGTTTTATCATCCTTGCATAACTGGGATGAAACCCACTTGGTCATGGTGTATAATTCTTTTGATATGTTGTTGAGGTTTTAGCATCTAGGTTCATTAGAGAAATTGGTGTGCAATTTTCCTTTCTTGTGGTATCTTTGTTTGGCTTTGGTATTAGGGTAGTGTTGGCATCATAGAATGAGTTAGACAATGTTCCTTCTGCTTCTATTTTTTGGAAGAGCTTAAGCAGAATTGGTGTTAGCTCTTACCAGAATGTTTGGTAGAATTCATCTATGAAGTCATCTGGTTGTGGGCTCTTCTTAGTTTGGAGTTTTTTGATGACTGATTATATCTATTTACTTACAATTGGACTGTTGTGTTCATCAATTTCTTCTTTCATCAATGTAGGCTGCTTGTGAGTTTCTAGGAATTGGTCCATTTCTTCTTAATTATCATTCTTGTTTGCATATAATTTTTCAAAGTATCCTCTTATGATAATCTTTATTTTGGTGGGTAAGTAGTGATATCCCCTTCTTTATTCCTTTTTTCTGTATTTGCATATGCTCTCTTTTTTTCTCTGTTAGTCTGGCTAAGGATTTTCCAATTTTATTGATCTTCTCAAAGAAGCAGTTTTGGGTTTGTTTATTTTTTCTAGTGCTTTCTTATTTTCTATTTCATTTACTTCTGCTCTAATCTTTGTTATTTCTTTGTTTCTACTTTCTTTGGGGTTAGTTTGTTGTTGTTTTTCCAATTCTTCCAGGTGTGCAGTTAGGTCTTCAATTTTAGCTCTTTTTTTTTTAATATATGCATTTATGGCTATGAATTAACCTCTCAGTACAGCTTTGACTGCATCCCATATGTTTTGATATGTTGTGTTGTCATTTTCACTTGATTTGAGGTAGTTCTTAATTTCCTTAATCTATTCCTTCAGTTCATTAAGTTGGTCCATGATATTTGTTTGGACAGCTTTGATTAGTTGTTCAATGTTCTGCATCTCTTCCTCTTTTTAGTTTATTCATTGGAATGGTCCATTTCTTCCTGTTTCTCAGTATGGTTTGTAATTTTTTCTTGCCCTCTGGCCATCATTTTATCTTGATGGATTTGTTCAGTTGATTAGCCTCTGTCCTTGCTCTAGAGTTTTATTTAGCTGATAGTTTTGTGTGTCTGTTAAGTTTTCTCTTTGACACTTTGATCTTCTTCTTGTATTTCCTTGTTTTTATCTATGTTCCCTTGAAAGAAAAAGATTAGGGCCAGAAAAATCAAAAGAGGTAAGAAAGGAAAAAGGATAAGAGTAATATAGTTAAAATTTAGAAGAGGGGCCGTATCAGACTTAGTAAAATGAATATTTAGCTCACGTAGGCAGTGTAGATTAATGGGGGGAAAAGTGGAGTATTTACAATGGAATGGGAAACCAAATAGAGAAAAATATATAGAATGATTTAAAAGACCAGAATGATGAGGAGAGAGGGAAAGAATAAATAAAGGGCTGAAAGGAAAAAGCTAATAAAAGAAAAAAAAAGGAAAACAAAACAAAATAGATAAGATAGAAATTGACATTCATGAAGTTAAGGACTAATGAAAAAAGGTGGAATGTAAGAACCTCAACTGAAAGCAAAAGGTGAAAAGATGAAGGAAGGAAAATCGAAAGCACTGGTAGACAAAATCATTATATACAGAGAATGGAAAATCAAGGAAAAAGAAGCACAGCAAAGAAGAAACAAGCTAGCAGCACCTAATTTTAAAAAAAAAAGGTGGAGGGGGATAGAAGAAAGAAAAGCAAAAAACAAACAAACAAAGAAAAACCAAACAAACACCACAAGCATGCATTCGAAGAAAGCTAAGGAAGAACAGCATTCCTTCTTGGACCCTTGTGGAGCCTCTCTGCCTGCGTTCTTAAATCAATTACCCTGCAGCCTTCTCTCTGCAGCTTTTGAGGCAGATTTTATCAATTAAATTAAGTTTAAAAGGTTCTTTTTTGAAGAAATAAGAGACCCAAAAGAATGTCTTTTCTGTACCACCCCCTCCACCAAGGGTACCCTAAATAGGCTCATGGAAACTTAACAAACACTTCCTACTGACTGAACCCCCCAGGGGTGCTGAGACTGATACTCAGCACAGAACTATAAAATTGGCTGACTCCTCCCCCTCCCGAGCCAAGCCTCTGTGTCCCATGGCTGTTAGGTAAATCAGCCTTCCTCAGCAGATTCACCTCTCCCCTTAGCCTGGTACCACTTCTAGGCAGCTGGTTTGCTCCCAAAAAGCTGCAAGGGTGTCCAGGCAGCCAAACTGACAGAAAAAAAAAACCCTCTCATCCTTTGTCAGGACCCTCCTACTCTTGGACAGTGCTCCCTCTCACCAGGTTGTCGGGACGGTGGGGCTCAACCCTCTGCATCCACAATTTCCAGCTTGGTAAAAAGACTCATGATTTTATATTGAGCAGTCCACCTCGCTGTCCAGCTTCCTCCATATTGATGTACCCAGGGTTCTCACTCTGCAGGCTCCCAGAACAGACCACCTGGGCAGGATCCTGTCTCCAGTCAGCTGTCCTCCACAATAGAAATGGTGAATGCTCCCCTAAACCAATGCCATCTTCCCTTCTGCCTGAATGGATGCACCTGAGGAGTCCCAGTGTCACAGTGGATCCCCATGGGTCAGTGGGAATCCAGAGGCTCTCTTACACAGTGTATATCTGGAATTAAAATCTGTTAATGAATAAAATAAAAAAATAGTTACTGGATGTCTCCTGGCAGAGTTTGAAAAGATAGTTTACTAAATCACTGTAAATAGGACTCAAAATTGAAAGGCCTTGATTTCCTTTAAAATAATTCGATGTATTAGATTATCTTTTCCTATAAATGTTGAAACTAACATGTAAGAGCAGAGTTAGAAAAGAAAGTGAAAAAGGAAACATATGAATTCATTGATTTGAAAATATTGACTTTTCTCCAAAGAAGACATATATGAATGCCAATGGTGGAATTTTATTTGTTAATGATGTAGATTATCTCCATTTTATTTTAGTATATTCTTATTTTATATTTTGAATACAGGGAAATTGCAATATATTATGAGAAATGGACAATATCCCTCAATTCACTGAATTCCTCCTCATGAATATCTTGACCTTACGAGAGCTCCAAATCCTGCAAGGTATGCTGTTCCTAGTAATTTATATGGGAACCTTGACTGGGAATCTTCTAACTGTTACTGTCATTGTGACAGACCCAAAATTACACTCTCCAATATACTTCTTTCTAGGCAATTTATCCCTCATAGACCTTTGCTGCATTTCAGTTACTGTTACCAAAATAGTTGTGAATTCTCTGACAGGTAGTAAATTGATTTCTCTCCCAGCATGTGCTGCTCAGATTTTCCTTTTTATCTCTTTATATTCACAGAGTTGGCCTTCCTTGTGGTGATGTCCTATGATTGTTATGTTGCCATTTGCCATCATCTGCACTATGGGCTCACCGTCACCCCACATCTGTGCACACAGGCAGCTGGTGACTCATGGACCACTGGGTTGCTCTATTCTGCTCTCCACATAGACATCATGTTCAGGCTTCCCTTCACAGTCTAATGTGATCCATCAATGTTTCTGTGATGTGCCTTAAATTTTGAGGATTTCCTCTTCAGATATTCAGTTTTCTGAGTTTGTGGACTTAGCTCTGAGTACTTGTATTCTTGCAGTATTTTCTGCATTTATGCTTAAGTCCTATAGTGATATATTTTCAATGGTGCTTAGGAGGCGTTCTGTGGAAACCCATAAGAAAGCCCTATCCCCTGTACTCCCCAGTTGGCAATTCTCATTTTCTTTTTAGTTTCTGGGTTAATTGCTGTCTTTGGTCCTGTTGAAAATAAGGCTTCTCTCAGTAATCTTCTCACAGCCATCTTCTACACCATGGTGCTCCCAGTCATAAACCCCATCATCTATAGCCTGTGGAACAGTGACATTAAAACTGTTCTATGCAGAATGCTCCACAGATATTTTGAACATCCACACAGTATTATCTGGATTAAATGTTTCTGAAAGATAATGGAATGAATTTTAACTCATATTTGATATATGTTCTTAAGTATGAATATATCCCAATTAAATATCCGGATTTTTTTCTGTATGACCTTTTGCTTTTTTCAGATATGATAGTGAACTATGCACGTGTGTCTTAATTTTTCAAATCTACACAATGATGTAATTCACACATTTTTCCGGGAAATATTTTCCATATTTTAATTTTATTTTGAAAGATGTTAGGATGACTTTTAGCTAAAAACAAAGAATGATATCATATGGAGAGGACAATGGATGAGTACTTTACTAGGTGCCCAAGTATTTGAGAGAACTTCAAGGTACAGGATTCTGATGCCCTGAAAGAGAATATTGATTGTTTTGCTTTAGATAATTCAATTCAAATTGTTCTAATTGTATTCATCTTCCTACAAATGTCTGTACCAAGTAATAAAATTATAAAATTGAGACTCAACTGCAGGATTAATGACGCAAAATAGAGCCAACACTGAGATCCCCATTAAAGTATTCCCTCATTGGAATGTGGACTATTAAAACCTATTTCTCAACAGAGCATATACTTTGTAAGTTTTTATCCCTGCCTATAAGTTGGCTGTTTATCATTTATCCTACCTTGTTATTTGCTGTATTACTGATTTTAAAATAATAATTGCATTCATTTAGGATAATAAAATTTGATTTCATGCTCAGTTTAAGGCCAAATATTTTAAGTGTATAAAGCTACCTACCAAAATATTACCCTTAGTATATCTACCATATTTACATATCTATCTATCTATCTATCTGTCTATCAATATATCACCTATCTTTGTTTTATCTTGTAGTGTTTGTGTTTCTGCCTTATATGTGGCTATATTTTAATAATAGATGCATTTTTCCAACTTATTGTAATACTATACTAATAATCAT
The DNA here is from genome assembly GCA_029593785.1 of Cabassous unicinctus. NCBI lineage: Eukaryota > Metazoa > Chordata > Mammalia > Cingulata > Chlamyphoridae > Cabassous > Cabassous unicinctus. The sequence goes on along the minus strand of JAQZBX010031399.1, from coordinate 20,817 downwards.
GTATAATAATGAACAAAAGAGTTCAGCTACAAAATATTCTTAGGAGGTGGGGCAAAAAAATATGTGACACTAGACAGAAGACATAGACTGAGATGACTCAAAGCATGAATATAGAATCATGGAAAAATCTATCAGAGGACAGCTCCTCCTATCTGCATATGGCATCAGGTATGCATTCATAATCCAAGAGCACCAGACACTGTCCTAAAGAAAGTAGAACTAAAAATAGAATACTGAGGGCTATTTTCAGTGAGTATTTAAGACTCTTTGTCATTTAGAATTTTTTTGGAACTTTCAGATGCTCTCTCAAAACTTTCCTTCAAGGCATTTTTGCCATTTTACAGGTTTCGGTGTAACAATTCTCCAGTCATGATTTTCTTCTAAAACCCTAAATAATGGGAACCCCATAAGCAAAACACAGTCTTTTCCTACACAAGAAAAGACCATTTAGGGTCACTACATTAATGATATATGCACAAACCTAAATACACCAACAATGCCACAGTAAACAATGAAAAAATAACTTTCATGGAAATGAGGCTATTAAAAATACCTTAATTCAATATTCATGAAGAATATATAAAATAAGGAAAAAAAGGAAAAAGAGGGTTCAAAGTGCAAATACAAAGGAGTAATTAAAAAACAATAAATTTCCCAGACTTTACAAACACGGTTGAAAAAATTCAAATGCAGGAGAATAAATTATTTTGGAGATAATTTTCTGAACTAAAGGCACAAAATGCTACTATTTAGAAAATAAAATAAAATATAGACCTGACAAAGAAACCCAAATTAGAATTGCCAATATCTTGTAAGTATGAGAAAACATGAAGTGGGGGATGATTATTACAAATGAGTATGAGCTTTATATTTGTAAGAAATATATGTGTATTTGTTTCATTTAAATTGGAAAACAGAAAATTTAAAAAATACATTCTTAATCTTAATCAGGTGGATTTTAATCAAATATATGGTTGAAAAATTATAAATGTCAAGTATTACATTCCTGAATTCCTACTGGCCCTGTCTTATGACACTACATAAATGAAGCAACTATGAGAGATCCACATCAAGACAATTGAACTGAGGAACTAGCATGAGATACAAACAGAAATCATATCATTCATCATGCTGTGGCAGTTTGAGATTAGTTTATGAATCACAAAAGAGAAAGATTGTGTTTTTAAACTGGTCTTTTCCTGTGAGTGTGATAACATTTGATTACATTAAACTCAGTTGAGGATCCCTTGATTAGATTACTTGATAAAATAACTTTAGGGCTTTTGATTGGACTATGTCAGTGAGGCATGACTCAGGTTAAGACTCCAACCTCTTGCTGGGTCTGATATAAATGTAAACACAGAGAGAGACAGGCATAGGTAAAGGAAGCTGCCATATTTGATCCTGGCATATGATAAAGAACTAGAAGATCACTTAAGCAAAAAGGCCCATGAGGCAGGGCCCACAAAGCAGCTCAAGAGGGGACAAGTACTGCTGTATGCCTGATATCTTACAGCTGAACTCACAAAGAAAGTGGAACAGCCAAGAATGATATAGAAGGTCTGGAAAGAAATGAGCCCTAAGCCTGGATACCCTCAGCTGAGCTCAAACCTCAGCAGAGATCAATGGCTATATTGCTTCAACATGTGGCAGCTGACTTTGGTGAGAAAGCATCTCTGATGGTGCTTTAGTGTGGACTTTTCATGGCCTTGGAACTCTATGCTTTTACCCTGTATTACTCAACCAAAGGGTTGCTGATACAAAGTACCGGAAATCTGTTTGCTTTTAAAAAGGGTATTTATCTGGGGTAAAAGTTTACAGTTGCAAGGCCCTAAAGAGTTCAACTCAGGGTACCATAAGAGATACTTTCTCAGGCAAAGTCATTTGCCACATGTTGAAGCAAGAGGACTGCCAATATCTGCCAGGGTTCAGAATTCTTCTTTCCTCTTAAGGCTCCGTGGGCCCAGCTTCTTCTGACCTCAGCTGTAAGTTAGAGTGCTCTTTTCTTTCCAGGCTTAGCTGCTCTGATCACTGCACAAGGTCAGCTGTAAACAATGAAGTGAATGGCTCATCTCTCTTCCCTTGACCACAGGCTCAAAGCTGACAAGTTGACTCCTTTCCATGTCTATGGAGCTCTCTCTATTTCTCTGTGTGTTTTCTTGATTCAGTGTCCATTTATATAGTCCACAAAGGGGTTGGGGATGAAAACTGAGTTGCCCTAATGATGTGGTCAAATCAAGCCCTAATCTTAACATAACTTAATGAAAGGCATCTCAGCTGAATCTAATACAATCAAAGGGTATCACTTCCAGAGGAACAAACCAGTTTACAAAACAATTACTCTTTTTGAAATTCATAAATAATTCCAAATTGCTACATACCCCAAATAAATTCCCTTTATGGGAGCCAACCCATTCTGGTACTTGGCAATTGCAACAACCTGGCAAACTAGCACACCACCCAAATTTAAAAAGTTGCATATGATGCTTTATTTAGAAGATTGCTGGAAAAATAAAAATGACAGAATAGTATATTTATTTGAAGAAATTAGATATTTTAAAAATAAATTAATGTATATGTAAAAGTTCTATAAGAATTTCAGAGGGTTATATAAAACACAAATATATATAATTACCAAGTTGTATTTATCTACAAAAACATGTGGTTCAACATTAGAAAAATGAAAATAGTAATTCATGACAACAAGAGAGTTTAAGGGAGAAACTTCATAGGTTCATGCCTTGTTTTCAGAAATGAATTCTGTTTCTAAAATACTAATTTATGATAAAAACTGTTATAGAATATTTAGAAAGAAATATCCTGTCTATGAGGAAAAGTAACTATTAAAAGGAAATTTATTACATCAAGAAATGTTTGATAGAAGCATCTCTTCGTAGGGAACCAGACAAATAAGACTTCTCTCAGCAACTCTTTAGGAAGCGTAGTAGAGTAAGAAAAGGGAAATAAAACATATATGAATGGAAATGAAGAAATAATACTTTCATTAGCAACACATATAATTTTGATTGAAAAAGTTATAAAAGAAACCAGTGCAAATATAGTAAGAAACTTATTTGAATCATATTTGAGAAGGCAAGTGGATACTACATGTCATTAAATAAATATGAAATACATATAGAAAAGAAGCAAAATATAGAAAATGAATTAAAAAAACAACAACTCATAATAGAATGAAATATAAAGTAAGAGAGATTTGCCAGATCTTGTGGAAAAAATAAAGTTTTCATTGAGGGCTCTTAAGTAACTGAATTAATGGAGAGATAGATCCTATATATGGATTGGAAGAGTCAATATTATAACAATGTCAATTATATTCCTAGGTTGAATGACACCTAAAGAAAAATCTCTACAGATTTTATACCATAGAAATGCACAATTTGGCCATAAATTCACATGAAATTCAGATAAAATAAACACTCTTAAAGAAGAAAAATTTAAAAGGATTTCCTAAACATATATCCAGTCTTTCTATAAAATAATAGTAAGTAAACATTGTGTCAAAAAGTAAAAAAATGACAAGTACAGATGCAAAGGAATGGAGGGTATGTATATGAATATTCAGATGACAGATACAGCAAGAAACTGCAGTGGGAAGAGCATTTCTCTTACTCAACCTACTCAAAACCAACTCTAAGTCGATTAAATAATGAAATGATGAAATCACTAGTAAATAATTTTGAATATATATTTAGAAGTTTGAAGGAATGTTTTAGAAGGAGGAGGAGGAGAAGAAGTTGGAGGAGAGGAGGAGAAGAAGCTGGAGGAGAAGAGGAGGAAGAAGATTAGATGGAGGAAGAGGACAAGATGCAAAAATATTTACCATGGAAACATATATGTGAATTTGATTGCAATAAATGAAGTTTTTTTTTTCAAGAACCAAAAAAGGCCACAGGTTTAGATATAAACCACTTAAAAACATGTGTGACTTTTCAGGCTTAGCTATTTTTAAGAAAAGGAAACACATATCTTATTTTACACATGACAGTACATTCTTCATCATTGATATGAGGAAAATAAAGTGTATCAACCTGGTACTATCACATATTCAGCAGTTTGGAAAAAATATATCTGGATTCACCAATTATTGGTGATGATGTAGAACAAAGATATATAGAAATATTATTTGTGAGTGTGCATAAATCGTGCAAGCTTCTCTGGAAAACCATTTGATATTTTCTTAGCAAACTAAGACTAGTTTCCATTACAGTAAGAAGAAAAACTACTTATGACACATGTCAATTTTGTGTTGGCTATGATTTTGATCCACAGTCAGTGTCCACATTCTCTGCCCAGGATATTGGAGCAGCCTGCACATGGGATGTTAGTTGTTTTCATGGCAGAATGATAAGATGTTATGAAGAAGTTCTCATATGTTGGCTCTCAAACCCACAATCAGAGAGAGAAACATGACAAACTCTAGTAGCCCTTGGTGTTTACATTTAGACTATTTTTATAATTACTAAATGAATTCTAAATGTGATTTGGAATATATTAGGTACTACCATATACAATTAACAATATAGATTTAGAGTACCCTGTTGACTATAGTATAAATTTAGAGTGTTAAAATTTCTTCAACAATCTAATATACCTTAATATTTACTCATTTCTTTGAAGTTACTGTCAAAAACATGAACTGAAATTAGGCATGACTCCTGAATATTATTGGTTATAATTACATCAATATTGATTACCTAAAAAGTGCAAATTTTATCATATAAAACAACCATATAAACACCTATCACTTATATTCACCTCCTTAGTTGAAAATCAACTTTTAAGGAAAAGACATCACTTGATATTTATTCCTCCTAAAACCATAAATCTATCTATTAATGTAATACTATCCAATATTTAATGAATATATAGTATCCTTCCAATAATCATTTCCCTGCAGCATTGCTTATTCTTCTTTCTATTTATAAAATATAATATCCAATTTTTAAAAATCCATACCAAAAATTCAAACACTTCCATGTGCTTTCCTTGAAGGATATCAAGTCAAGAACAAAATGTATGTTTTTCAGATCTAGATTACCATTTCCCCAAACATAAGTGACATTAAATTCATTTGCAAATATTTAAAAGGAGTTCAGAAATAAACAAAGAAATCAACACAACAGAATAAAGTACACAGCTACAGAAAAGCTCATTTAGGACCACAATATATGATAAAGGTATTGAATGGTAGTCTATGTATTTTCAGTTAATGGTGATTGGGTAGCTGAATATATATTGACAATGAAAGAAATTTCCCTCCTGCCTTTCTCTCTGCACAAATGATATAGTATAAGGACAACATGCTAAAGTGAAAACTATAATGGCTTAAATACTAACATTGGATAATATCTTCAGGATATCAGCCAAGGAAAATATCTATCATATAAGAAGAAAATACAAACTACAATGGAAAATGTTGATTATACTTTAATTGAGAATGTCTGTTCCTCCAAGGATTTAGAAAAACTCAAAATTTTATCTAACAAAATGGGGAAATGTACATGCCATAAAAATGCATACAGGAATATCCTGGAAGAGAAATCCAGATTTATTTAAAGTATATTAAAACTTAAACACACACATACACACTCAAACTAATCAAGAATTCTAAGGAAGTCTTATGAATCCATTATACTTTTTATGTAATATAAAGCTTCTTTAAAAAAATAAAATAAAAACCTAAAAAAAAAAAGAAATAGAAAATATGAACAGAAATATAACAAAAAAAGTGATTGAATCATAAGTCAAAAACAATTTCAGAGACTAGGTTAGGGAGACATCTGTAAAAAAAGGCAGATTAGGTCCTCCAAAAGCCTGATTCCCCACAGAAACACTGGAAGTGTGAGCAAAACCTTTCAGAACCAACTTTAATGAAAATCAAGAAAATACTCAAAGATTTGAATCAACCAAGCAAATATTCAAACAAAAAAGGTGACTAATAGTTGCCCAGAGAAGCTGAGGGTGCACTCTCTCTAATCCTACCATGTCAGGGTGGGAAGTGAATCAGAGATTTGTCCAATAGTCTAGTCCCTGCAGGATGAAAGTGCTGCAGTTGCCTGGAGAGGCTGAGGGTCACTGTCACCTCTGCCTTGTCATGGGCAGGGATGGAGCCACGGGAGTACCTATCTAAAGGAGTAGCCTTGGATATATGTGGAATGGGAAGGTGCTCTGACTCTTCTGGAGGGTACTGGAAAGATAAAGAAGGCAAAGGAAAACCATGAATTGCTCACCCCCGTGGCTGGAAAAAGCACATATACCCCACTCTCAGGGCAAATAGCCTAGGTGGAGCCCCTGGCTGGCTGCTCCTAATAGAGTGTGAGGGAGCATTAACTTAGTGGAAGAAGGGTCTTGGAGGATGGAGAGTGATTTCTTTGCAGTGAGTTTGGCCAGCTGAGCCCCATTTGAATCTCAGAATCGACCCCAATCTGGCAGGGAGAGGAGAGGGGGATCTCCTCAAGCAGACTGTCATGCCTAGTTGCCCAGGTAAAGAGATGAATTAAATTAGGGAGGGGGTAGGGACAGAAAGGCACTTATTCAGCAGGGATCTGGCAAACTACTAGGAATCTAACCTACTTGAGGGAAAGGGGGCAGATAGATTTATGAAAGCCTAACTAACCTAAGACAGCTTGTCTTTATCAAGTAATTTCTGACTAGCATATATGAGTCCCTGGTTCAATTCCAGGCTCTTCTTAGAGAAGTGATCCACCTGGTTATCAGACATCTAGCTAATACTATAGGACAGGGAACATATAGACATTCTTTTTGTATTAGCTTTTCTTGGATCTCTTATATATTTTTTAAAAATTTCCTTCTTTTTTCCTTATATTACTTGCTAAAACCTGGTTCAATACCTGCAGAGAGAAGGCTACAGGGTGATTGACTGATGAACACCAGCAGCCAGAGATGCTCCTTAGGGGCCTCAGAGGGAAGGCTGCTTAAACTTTTTTTCCTCTTTTTTTATTATTTGTTGCAGTCCTGTTTCATGTTTGTTTTCTTTCTCCTTTTTTTGTTTCGCTTGTCTTTCTTTATCGATTTTTTCTACCTATATGCTATTTATTTTTTCCCTCATTTTTCTATTATCTGTTTTCTGTTGTTCTTTTTTCACTCCACTTCTTTTTGTTTGGTTCTCAAATTTTTTCTGTTTCTCTCTCTCTCTCTCTCTCTCTCTCTCTCTCTCTCTCTCTCTCTCTCTCTCTGTTGTCTTTCTGTTTACCTTTTTTCTTTACTTTTTTTCCCCTCTCTTCTAATCTCTGGTCTTTTAATTCATTATATATATGTTTTTATCTATTTTATTTCTCATTTCATTCCTTCTATTCCACTTTTTTATTCTTATTTCTCTGTATTTTTACTCATGTTATTTATTTATTTTCTTATGTCTTATATGGCTTTTCTTTTACCTTTTATCATTATTACTATTATTCTTTTAATCTTCTTTTCTTGTTCTGCTTCTCCGGTCCTAATTTTTTTTCATGGGAACATAAAATACAGCAAGGAAATAGAATATGAGGAATAAAGTGTACAAGTGACACCTTGCACACACAAAAGTAAACAATAAAATAAAACCCTAGACTAGGAAGAGAAGTTAATTAACTGAATAAATCCATCAAGATGAACAGATGCCTACACACCAATGAAAAATTACAAGCCATACTAAGAAACAGGAAGACATGGCCCAGTAAAATGAACAAACAGAAAGAGGAGGAGATGCAGGACAAGGAACAACTAATCAGAGATGTCCAAATATCATGAATCAACTCTAATGAAGTGAAGGAAGAGATTAAGGATATTAAGAAGACAGTGGGAGAACATACTGAAGAAATTGCAAACATATATAAAAAGATAACGGATATGATGATGATGAATGGCACAATGCAGAAATAAAAAATATACTAGAAGCACATAACAGCAGATTTGAACAGGCAGAGGAAAAAATCAGCAATGTGGAAGACAGTACAGCTGAAATCAGACAGAGAGTAGAACAGATATATGAAAAGCTAGAAAAAAATCCAGCAGAGATTTAAGGATTTAAATGACAACATGAAACACACAAACATATGCATTATAGGCATCCCAGAGGGAGAAGAGAAGGGAAAGGGGCCAGAAGTGTTGGAGGAAATAATTGCTGAAAATACATGTCCAGGAAGCACCACGCACACCAAACATTTTGAATCCCAACTGGCCTACTCCAAGTCATTTTCTTGTCAAAAGGTCCAATGCTCAAGAAAAAGAGAAAAAACTGAAGGCAGCAAGAGTAAAGAGAGCCATCACATACAAGGGAAACTCAATAAGGTTAAGTGCTGATTTCTCATCTGAAACCATGGAAGGAAGAACCCGGTGGTATGTCATAATCAAGTACTAAAAGAAAATAAAATTCAGCCAAGAATTTTCCATACAACAAAGCTGGCATTCAAAAATGATGGACAGTTCAAGATATTCACAGATAAACAGAAATTAAGACAGTATGCCCTTCAAGAAATATTAAAAGGAATTCTGCAGGTTGAAAGGAACAGGAGAGAGAGAGTTAGAGAAGAGTGTAAGAACAACTAAAAATACAAAAAGAGAAATAGAAACAACATATGATATACATAAACCCAAATAAAATATGGCTGATGTAAGTAATTCCTTGAGAGTAATAACACTGAATGTTAATGAATTAAACTCACCCATTAACCATTGACAGAATGGGTAAGGAAATATGACCCATCTATACGTTGTTTACAAGAAACCCACCATAGACACAGGGATTCAAGGAGGCTGAAAGTGAATGGCTGGAAAACTATTTTATAAGCAAACAATAACCAAAAGAGGGTGGGAGAACTTATACTAATATAGACAAAATTGATTTTAAATGCAAAACTATTGTAAGAGACAAAGACAGATTCTATATATTAGTAAAAGGAGAAATCTTTCAAGAAGAAAGACCAATCATAAACATTTATGCATCTAACCAGGTCACATCAAAATACATGTGGCAAACAAGGGAAAAACTAAGTGTAGAAATAGATGCATCTAAAATTAAAGTGGGGAAATTTAATACACCAATATCATCATTAGACAGAACATCTCGACAGGGAATGAATAAAGAAACAAAGACTCTGAATAATACATTAGAATATCTGGACCTAGTAGACATATACAAATCTCTACACCCAAATACAGTGGGGTATACAATCTTCTCGAGTGCACATGGATCATACTCCAAGATAGACCACATGCTAGGTCACAGAAAAATCTCAATGAATTCAGAAAGATTGCGATTATACAAAGTAATTTCCTGGACCACAATGGAATGAAATTGGAAATCAGTAAGGGCCAGAGAACCATATTAGGTGCAAAGAATTGGAAGCTAAACAACACACTCTTAGACAAACAGTGGATCAAGGAGGAAATCTCAAAAGAAATCAGTAACTACCTTGAAACTAATGAAAATGACAACAGAACATACCAAAACTGATGGGATGCAGCAAAAGCTGTACTGAGAGGGAAATTCATACATCCATAAATGCATATGTCAAAAAATAAGAAAGAACTAAAATTGAAGGCCTTATTGCACACCTGGAGGAATTGGAAAAAAACAACAAACTAACCCCAAAGGAAGTAGAAAGAAGGAAATAACAAATACTAGAGCAGAACTAAATGAAATAGAAAATAAGAAAGCATTAGAAAAAATAAACAAAACCAAAAGCTGATTCTTTGAGAAGGTAAATAAAATTGACAAACCCTTACCCAGATTAACAAAAAAAAAAAGGAGAGCAGATGCAAATACACAAAATAAGAAATGAAGAAGATGATACCACTACTGACCCCACAGAAATAAAGTGTATCATGAAAGGACACTTTGAAAAATTATATGCCAACAAGAATTATAATTTAGAGGAAATGGACAAATTCCTAGAATCTCACAAGCAGTGTATATTAACAAAGGAAGAAATTGATGAATTCAACAGTCCAATTACAAGTAAAGAGACAGACTCAGTCATCCAAAACCTTCCAACAAAGAAGTACCCAGGACCAGATGGGTACTACCATCTACCAAACATTCCAGAAAGGTATAACACCAATCCTTCTTAAGTTATACCAAAAAATTGAAACCTGAAGGGACATTCTCAACCTCATTCTATGATGCCAATATTGCCCTAATACCAAAGCCAAACAAAGATGTGACAAGAAAGTAAAATTACAGGCCAATCTCTCTAATGAACCTAGATGCTGAAATCCTTAACAAAGTACTTGCTAATCACATTCAACAATATATCAAATTAATTATACACCATGACCAAGTGTGTTTCATCCTGGGTATGCAAGGATCTTTCAAAATAAGAAAATCAATCCATGTATTAAGCCACATAAAGAGATTGAAAGAAAAAAATCACATGATCATGTTTGTAAAGGCAGAAAAGGCATTTGACAAAATGCAGCACCCTTTCCTGATAAAAAACACTGCAAAAGATAGGACTAGAAGGGAAGATCCTGAACATGATAAAGGGTACATATGAAAAGTCCACAGCTAACATAATCTTCAATGGAGAAATCTTAAAACTTTCCCTCTAAGATTGGGATCAGGACAAGGATACCCACTATCATGGCTCCTATTTAACATGGCTCCTATTTAATCAAGGAAAGTAGAAGTATTTCCTTAAGGACCGAGGCAAGAAAAAGATATAAAAGGAATCCAAATTGGAAAGGAAGAAGGAAAATTTCCCTAATTGCAGAGGACATGATCCTATACATAGAAAGCCCTGAGAAATCTACAACAAAGATTCTAGAATGTGTAAATGAGTTCAGTAAAGTCACAGGCTTTAAGGTCAATGCTCAAAAATCAGTAGTATTTCTGTATACCAATAACGAGCAATCTGAGGAGGAAATCAAGATAAAAATACCATTTACAATAGTAACTAAAATAATCAGTTACCTAGGAATAATTTTAACTAAAGATGTAAAGGAGATATATACAGAAAACTACACAACACTGTTAAAGGATATCAAAGAAGACTTATATAAATGAAAGAATATTTCCTGCTTATGTCCTCTTATCACTCTTTTGATACTAAACAAGGCCACCAAGACAACTCAACTGGAAGAGAAAGGACTCTTCAACAAATGGTGCTTGGAAAACTGGATATCCATATCCAAAAGAATGAGAGAGGAACACCATCTCACACCTTATACAAAAATAGACTCAAGATGGATCAAAGATCTAAATATAAGAACCAAGACCATAAAGACCCTGGAAAATATTGTAGGAAAACATCTACAGAACTTGTATTAGGAAATGATTTCATGAACTTCACACCCAAAGCAAAAGCAGCAAAAGAAAAAATACAAAACTGGGATCTCCTCAAAATAAAAAAGTTTTGCACCTCAAAGGACATTATCAAGATAGTAAAAAGGCAGCCCACAAATGAAAGAAAACATTTGGCAAACATATATCGGACAGGAGCTTATTATCTTGCATATATAAAGAAATCCTACACCTTGAAAATAAAAAGACAAACAACCCGTTTATAAATGGGCAAGTAACATGAAAAGCCACATCTCCAAGGAAGAAATACAAATGGCAAAAAGCGTATGAAAAGATGCTCAACATCACTAGCTATTAGGGGAATAAAAATCAAAACTACAATGAGATACCATCTTATACCCATTAGAATGGTGGCTATTAAAAAAACAGCAGAGTATAAGCGTTGGAGAGGATGTGGAGGAATGGGAACCCTCATCCACTGCCCATTGGAATGTAGAATGGTCCAGCCATTGTGGAGGACAGTTTGGCAGTTTCAAAATTAATTAACTATAAAACTTCCATATGATGCAGCAATTCCACTGCTAGGTATATACCCAGAAGAATTGAAAGTAAAGACACAAACAGATATAAGAATACCAATGTTCATAGCAGTATTGTTCACTATTGCCAAAAATAAGAATCAACCCAGGTGCCCATCAACAGAAGAATAGATAAACAAAATGAGGTACATACATACAATGGAATATTACTCAGCTGTCAGAAGGGATAAACTGCTAACACACGGGATAACGTGGATGAATCTTGAAGACCTTATTTTGAGTGAAGGAAGCCAGGCATTGAAAGATGAACAGTACATGACCTCACTGATATGAATTAAGCAAATTGAGCAGACTCAGAGAACTATTGTCTGAAGATAGATTTACAAGAAATAGAAAGGGAGAAGAAGGTTGTGAGCCATCACCCATTTGGAAGTAATTTATGGGAAGGTGATATAATGTAGTTGCATATTGAAGTGATAAGACAAGAGGGTAGTGAGATAATTGGGTTAGGTTGTGCAGGGTTGACAGGTGGGTAGATTGGGAAGGGTGGGTTAGATGTTCCAGGGTACTAGGGGGAGGGTTGGGAGAGGGACCAGGTGAACACTAAGAATTTGCAGGTATGATGTTGAAAGTACAGGGTTGGGAATGCACTAATGGCAATATGGCAAGGAAGGGTTACTGGTTTATGTTGTTGGTTGGAGGGGCATTCGGAACAGGGCGCACCTGGAGCAGTTTCTAGGGAGTGTGTGTGTTCATTCTGTCATAATGTGTTGTATCAGTGGGTGGAGACCCACATAATGAGCAGGAAGGAATTGGATTCCTATCCTTGGGAGGACTGATTGTTTCTGAAATAGACATGCAGGAGTCTCTCAAGAGTTAGGGCAGTTCCTAATAGGGGAGGACAAACCAGTATGTCAAGACCTCACTATTGTTGCATTAAACTATGAATCTTGTCATCCAACGAGTAAATCCAGGGGGTCATCATGGGCCCTGGGGGGAAGAAGAGGGAGGAATAGAATAGATCAAAAAGGGAGTATTTAGTGGTCAGAGGAAATGTTCTGCATTACCTTACAGTGATGGACACAACACATGGTAAATATCATCAAAATTTATAAAAGTGTACTGTCTAAAATGTAAACCATAGTGTAAACCATTGAAATGTTTAGTAGCTATGTTCATTATTTGTATATCAGTTATAACAATGCTACCATTCACATATAAAAAGGTATTAATAAGGGGGGGAGAGAAAAAGGGGAGGATTTGGGGTACATGAGAGTCTCCTGTATTATGTGTGTGACTTTGCTGTGACCTAAAACTTCCTTGAAAACAAAATGAAAAAGAGTGAGACACTGGGGAATGAGAAGGGGAGGTGCCACAATACAGACAGGTTACCAGATATTGCAGTGATAAAAGGCAAAATGTAAAAAAAAAATTTTTTTTTTATTTTTCACTTTCAATATCCCAATTTTTAATTTTATTTTATTTATAGGTTTTTAAAAAATTTATGTGTTTTATGTCTTACAATTAATCTTATCATTATTATTTCATTTTCCTATTAATTATATTCAGCTATTGAAATGGCTTCATCTTTGAAGAAGCTTTGGATCACAGAAGGGTTACAACTGGGGCAGTGGAGGATTGTTGGTGTGGGGTGTCAGGGATGGGGGATGCATGGGAGGAAGTTCACCTAAGAATACATATAAGCCATATAAAAGTGTTCAAATGTCCACAGGGCATTGTCACAGTGGGTGGAGAATCACTCAATAAATGAGAGAGTACTGAATTCCCATTCTGGAGAGCGCTGCCACATTCTCTAAGGGAGCAGCAGCAGTCCCCCAAGTGCAGGGGCAGTGACCAGTGAAGGAGGATGATCCACTGATGGGTCCTTGATATTGATGACTAGCCTTATGAGTCTTTGCTCTTGAAATTGAAACTTAGGCTTTTGCTATGGGGTGCCTAAGGGTTGCCTCCTGGGAGCCTCATTGTTGCTCAAATGTGGCCTTTCTCTAAGCCAAACTCAGCATATGAAGGCATTACATTCTTCCAACTGTGGGACATGACTCCCAGGGGTTAGCCTCCCTGGCATTGAGGGATTGCTACCAAGTGCCAACTGGCGATGCAACTGGAAAAAAGTCTTGAACAAAAGGGAGAAAGGAAAAGACAAAATGAATTTATATGGCTAAGAAGACTTCAAAGTGGGAAGCGGGCATGGCTCAGTGGATAGAGCCCCCGTTTACCATATGGGAGGCCCGGGTTCACTTCCCGAGGACTCCTTGTGAGGGCACGCCGGCCTGAGCGGTGCAGTGGGCTGATGCAGCAACCTCACGGCAGGAAGTGGGTGTGGCGCAATGGATAGAGCACCCGTTTACCATATGAGAGGCCCCGGGTTCGCTTCCCAGGGCCTCCTTGTGAGGGCAGGCCGGCTCGTGCGGTGCCATGGGCTGATGTGGCAAGACCTCACAGCAAGGGGGAGATAAGCAGACACAGAGAAGACACGCAGCGAATGGACACAGCAGCACAAGCAGCAAGGCGGGGATAAATGAATAAAATAAATAAATCTTTAAAAAAAAAAAAGACTTCAAAGTGAATCAGGAGGTCATCCTAGAGGTAACACTTACTCACATCCCAGTAGGATCTCATAGACTTCCAAAGTGGATACCACCCCAAATATTGGGGCTACAGAGAGCTCTGGAGACACCCAGGTCCTACGGTCAGGGAGGAGAGCTCTGGAGTTTGGTGCCTTGCAGTGGGCCCTACTTTGGAGTTTGTGCTCTTGACAGTGACAGAGTTGGATTCAGCTATGTCTTCCCTGCAAATGGCTCATCTGTCCCTTCTATGCAAACCTATACTTGGTCCTGGTGTTTGTAGGAGTACATTCAGAGACTCAAGTCTTTGGGCTGTCCATGTGCCAGCTGGACCCAGAACCTCAGTGGAGCTGCAACTCCTACTCTACAGCACATTGGACACACTCAGGACAACTGGTGGGGAGATCTTAATGGACTACAGCCATCCCACTGAATGGAGAGAGTCTGAAGTTGCAGGCAGGAAATTCTCTTCCATCCTTCCCATGAGATATAAACCCCCTCTAAATTGGAGATGGAGTGGACATCATCTTCCCAGATCCGCAGGATAAAGGGAAGAGTTATGGACTAGATTGGGCTTACTAGTATTCTACTATAGACATATTGTGATTCAAGCATCAGAAGAAATTACAACATTGATGTGGAGCCAGTGGTCATAGGAAACTCTGGGGACAGGGAGAGGGAAAAGCAGTTGTAATATGGGGACCTTTTTGGGACTTGGGAATTATCCTGACTGACATTGCAATGACAGATATAGGCCATTTTATGTCATCATCACATAACATGCAGAACTCTGTGAATGAGAGTGTGGTCTACAATGTGAACTATTGTCCAAGGTTAATAGCAAAGCCTCAAGATGTGTTTATCAATTGCAATCAATGTGCCACACTAATGAAAGATGTTTATGTGGTAGGTTGTGGGTGGTGTGGGAGGTCAGGCATATGGGAATCCCTGTACTTTATATAATCTAAGTATCTTTTAAAAAATTAAAAAAAAATTTTTAAATAAAAAGTAAAATAAAGAACAGGTGGAACATAGGGCATTTTTAGGCCATTGGAATTGTTCTGCATGATTTTGCAGTAACAGATTCAGGCCATTATACTTTTTTCTAAAATCTATAAAATTATGAGGTGCCAAGTGTAAACCATAGTGCAAACTATAGACCATGGTTAGTAGTAATGTTTCTATATTTGTTCATCAATTGTAACACATATACCACCCTAATGTAAGATGTTATTAATCTGGGAAAATGTGAGGGGGGAGGGGTTATGGGATTCCCTTATAATTTTGATGTAACTTTTCTGTAATCTAAAACTTGTTTAAAAATAAATTTTTAATAAAAGAAAAAAATAAACTTCCATCTACTCCAAAACACACGCACGCACACACACACACACACACACACACACACACACACACAAATAACATGTGGCATACATAAACCTAAAGAGAATATGTCTAATGTATGTAATTCCTTCATAATAATTACATTGAATGTTAGCAGATTAAACTCTCCCATTCAAGATGCACAGATTGACAGAATGGATAAGGAAATATGACACATCTATATGCTTTCTTCAAGAAACACACCTTAGACCTAGGGATGCAAGGAGACAAAGTGAATATTTGGAAAACAATTATCCATGCAAACAATAAACAGAAAAGGGTGGGAGTAGGTATACTAATACCAGTCAAAACAAATTTTATATGGAAAACTATTCTAAGAGATAAAGAAGAACACTATATATTAATAAAAGGGGCACTCTTTCAATAAGAAAGAACACTCATAAACATTTATGCACCTAACCAGGATGCATCAAAATACATGAAGCAAACATTGAAAAACTTAGTGAAGAAATAGCTGCCTCTACAATTATAGTGGGAGATTTTAATAGACAGAACATCTCAACAGAGAATCAATAGAGAAACACAGACCTTGAATAATATTTTAGAGGATCTGGACCTAAGAGATATATAAAGACCATTATAAATATATACAGCAGAATATACATTCTTCTCCACTGCACATGGATCATTCTCCAGGATAGACCACATGTCAGGCCACAGAACAATTCTTATTGAATTCAGAAAGATTGAAATTATACAAAGTGATTTCTCAGACCACAATGGAATGAATCTGTATATTAGTAAGGGACAGAGAACCAGATTAATCACAAAGATTATTATGTTAAACAACACACTATGAAACAAGCAGTGGGTCAAGGAAGAAATTGCAAAAGAAATAAGTAACTACCTTGAAATGAATGAAAATGACAACACAATATATCAAAACATATGAGATGCAACAAAAGCAGTACTGAGAGGGAAATTCATAGCAATAAATGCTTATATTAAAAAAGAAGAAAGAACTAAAATTAAAGAACTGACTGCACACGTGGAGGAATTAGAAAATGAACAACAAACTAACCACAAAACAAGTAAAAAGAATGATATAACAAAGATTAGAGCACAGCCAAATTAAATTGAAACTAAGAAATCACTAGAAAAAATAAACAAAACCATAAGCTGGTTCTTTGAGAAGATTAATAAAATTGACAAACAGTTAGCTACTCTAATGAAGAAAAAAAGAAAGGGATGCAAACACTTAAAACAAGAAGCTAGGAAGGGGATATCACCACTGACCACACTGTAATAAATTGTATCATAAGAGGATATTTTGAAAAATTGTATGCCAACAAGATGGATAATTTGGAGAATATGGAAAAATTCTTAGAAACACACAAGCAGCCTATATTGATGAAAGAAGAAATTGATGAAAACAGACCAATCACAAGTAATGAGATAGAATTAGTCATAAAAAACCTCCCAACTAAGAAGAGCCCAGGACCAGACAGCTTCACATGTGAATTCTACCAAACACTCTCAATAGAACTGAGACCAATCCTGCTCAAATTCTTCCTTAAAACAGAAGTGTAGGGAACATTGCCCAATTCATTCCATGATGCCAGCATCACAGTCATACCAAAGCCAAAGACATCATAAGAAAGGAAATTTATAGACCAATCTCTCTAATGAATCTAGATGTTAAATCCTCAACAAAATACTTGCTAATCATATTCAAAGACACATAAAAAGAATTATACACCATGACATAAAGGGTTTAATCCCTGGTATGAAAGGAAGTTTTAGCAAAAGAAAATCAATGTAATACACCACATAAACAGATTGAAAGAAAAAAGTCACATGATCATCTCTATAGATGCAGAAAATGCATTAAACAAAATACAGCAATCTCTCCTGATAAAAACACTTCAAAAGATAGGAACAGAAAAAAACATCCTCAACATGATAAATGGTATATATGAAAACCCACAGCTAACATCTTATTGAATGGTGAAATCCTAAAACTTTCCCTCTAAGCTCAGAAACAAGACAAGGATGCCTTATTTCACTACTTCTATTTAACATTGTGTTAGAAGTTCTTGCTTGAGCACTTTGGCAAGAGAAATATATAAATGGCATCAAATTTAAAAGGGAGAAGTGAAAAACTCACTATTTGCAGATGAAATGATCCTATATCTTGAAAGCCCTGAGAAATCTACAACAATATTTCTAGAGCTTAAAAGTGAGTTCAGTAAAGTTGCAGGTTATTAGATCAACGTGCAAAAATCAGTAGCATTTCTATACACCAATGAAAAAACTGAAGAGGAAATCAAGAAAAACTCCCACTTACAATAGCATCTAAAATAATTTAATACTTAGGAATACTTTAACTACAGACATAAATGACTTGTACACAGAAAACTCCACAACACTGTCAAAGGACATCAGAGGAGACCTAAATAAATGGTTCATGAAAAGGAAAACTAAACATCATTAAGATGTCTATCCTACCCAAACTGATTTACAGACTTAATGCAATCTTAAAAAAATTACCACAGCATTTTTTACTGAATTTGAAGAGAAAAATATGAAATTTACTTGGAAGGGCAAGGGGCACCAAATAGCCAAAGAAATTGAAAAAAAAAATTGAAATTGGAGAAATCATACTACCTACCTTTAAAACATAATACAAAACTACAGTGGTCAAAACTGCATGATATTGGCACAAGTATAGTTGTACTGACCAATGGAACTGATTTAAGTGTTCTGATATTGATCCTCACATATATGGTCAACTGATATTTGAAAAGGCCACCAAGCCCACTGAACGGGGAGAGAATGGCCTCTTCAACAGATGGTGTGTGGAGAACTGGATATACATATCCAAAAGAATGAGAGAGGGACACCATCTCACACCTTAGCCAAAAATTAACACAACATGGATCAAAGATGTAAATATAAGAGCCAACACTATAAAGATCTTTGAAGATAATGTAGAGAAACTTCTACATGATCTTGATTAGGAAATGGATTCAGGAACTTTACACCGAAAGCATGAGGAACAAAAGTAAACATAGATGAATGTGACCTCCTAAAAATAAAAAACTTTTGCTCCTCAAAGGAGTTTTTCAAGAAAGTGAAAAGGTAGCCTATTCAATGGGAGAAAATATTTGGGAACCATATATTTGATAGGGGCCTAATATCCAGCATATATAAAGAAATCCTACACCTCAAAAATAAAAAGACAAGTAATCCATTTAAAAAATGGGCAAATGATTTGAATAGATACTTTTCCAAAGAAGAAATACAAATGGATAAAAAGCACAAGAAAAGATGTTCAATGTCACTATCTATTAGGGAAATGCAAATCAAAATCACAATGAGATATCATCTTACACCCATTAGACTGGAGGCTATTAAATAAACAAAGGACTACAAATGTTGGAGAGGATGTGAAGGAATTGGTACCCTTACCTTCTGCTGGTGGGAATGTAGAATGGTGGAGCCATTGAGGACAGTTTGGTGGTTCCTCAGGAAGCTAACTACAGAATGGCCATATGATCCTGCAACCCCACTGCTTGGTATATACTCAGAAGAATTGAACACAGGGATACGAACAGATATATGCACACCAATGTTCATAAGGACATTATTCACTATTGCCAAAAATTGGAAACAACCCAAATGCCCATCAACAAATAAATGGATAAACAAAGTTGATATATACATACAATGGAATATTACACACCTGCCAGAAGGAATGCAGTATTAACACAGTGGATAACATGGATGAATCTTGAAGACCTTATGTTGAGTGAAGGAAGCCAGTAACTGAAGGACGGATATTACTTGACCTCATTGATATGAATTAAGCAAATTGAGCAGTCACACAGAGCTAGACTATGGAAGACAGGTATACAGGAGGAAAAAAGGAAGAAGAAAATTTTGAGTCAAAACCCATATGGGCAAAATCTATGATAAGTTGGAAGGGTGTACTTGTGCGGTGGATGGGCATGACAGTGGTGCAGTGATACTATTGGGTTGGATGGTGCTGGTTTTGGAGGGGTATAGGATGGGAAGGGTGGGTTGGACTGTCCATGTAACTGGGGGAAAGGTTGGGTGAGGGAGCTGTTGAACTCTGAGGATTTGTATGTATGTGTTTGGAACTACAATGTTGGGAATCTTCTTTTGGCAAATATGACAGGGAAGGGTTACTAATTTATGGTGTTGGATGTGGGGAGCATGCGGGACAGGGCACACCTGGGGCAGGCAACTAGGGAGTGTGTGAGTGTTCTTCTTGTCATAGTGTGTTATAGTAGTGTGTGGAGACCCACGTAATGAATGGGAAGTTGTCGGACTCCCATCCTGGAGATTCCTGCTATGTTCTTAATTAGAGAGGCAGGAGATTCTCGAAAGCCTAAGCAGTCCCTAATAGGGGAGGATGGCCAGTATGTCAAACCCTCAATGTTGATGCAAGTAACTAAGAATTTTGTTTTTCAAGGAGTGAAGCTTGGTGGTTGCCTTGGGTCCTGAGGGGAGGGGGAGGAAGGAACAGAATAGATGGAACATGGGGCATTTTGGGGGTGATGGAAGTGTTCCACATGATCTTGAAATGATGGATAGAGGCCATGTTAAATTTTCATCAAACATTATAAAAGTGTATGGACCAAAATATAAACCATAATGTAAATCTACCATGCTTAGTAGCAATGTTTCAATATGTGTACATCAATTGTGACAAATGTACCATTCACAGATAAAATTTTATTAATAGGGGAAAGGGGGAAATTAGGAGGATATTGGGTATATAGGAATCCCCTATATCCTGTATGTCACTTTTCTGTAACCTAAAGCTTCTTTGAAGACAAAATGAAAAAAATAAGACACTGGGGAAATAAACAGAAGAAAATGTTACTGCACATACAAGACAACAGATCTTGCAGTGATGAAATATATAACTTTTTTTTTTATTTTATATTTTATTATATTTGATTATTACAATTTTGTTTGAAATTTTTGTATTTTATTTGTTGTTTTTAAAACTGTCATTAATTCATTTTCTTATTAATTGTATTTGATTATTATTTTG
>JAQZBX010031398.1:0-26344 GCA_029593785.1 Cabassous unicinctus | reverse complement strand
TTATTTATTTATTTATCCTCCCCTTGCTGCTTGTGCTCGCTGTGTCCATTTGCTTTGCGTTTTTCTGTGTCTGCTTGTCTCTCTTTGTTGTGTCATCTTGCTGCGCCAGCTTACCACATGGGCCATCAGCTCACCACGCCGCATGCTGTCAGCTTGCGGGCCGGCTTGCCTTCACCAGGAGGTCCCGGGAATTTAACCCAGGGCCTCCCATATGGTAAACGGGAGCCCAACCAATTGAGCCACAGCTGCTTCCCACACAAAAGGATATTAAAAAAAACACTTCCAGAGACATTCTGGGTATATACAAGTATTCATAGTTCCCCCACTTCCATCATATAAATACTAATACCAGCATACCACAAACACTAATGTGAACCTTGCTTTTCTTTTCTCTTAATGATAGATCTTAGAGAGTGTTCTATATTACTATCTATCCTCCATTTGTCTTACTAGCAACTCTCTTCTTCCTATTTCATTCTTTTTTAATAGTGGCATAATATGGCTATCTCCACCATAATTTACTCAACCTGTCCCTTATCAGTATAGTGTAAGATGTATTTTTTTTCAGGAGGTACCTGGGATTGAACCCAGAACCTTGTACATGGGAAGAAAGTGCTCAACCACTGAGGTACACCCTCTCCCCAGTAAGATGTATTTTTAAGCAAAATGTGTTGAAGGCTTTACACACTAACTGCATATTTTTTCCCTCAACAAAACTTATCTGAGTCTAGATATCAGACCTTTGGAGATAAGTGTGCCCAGTGATGATGGCTCCAGCAACCCCATTAGGGACTCCAAGTCTCTTTCAAGATGCAGAGCCAACATTTCCTGTGGGTTCTGAGTGCCTAGGCAAGGGCTAAAAATAACTGTAGAACTCAAGGTCATCCCAAGGCCAAGGGATTCCTAAGAAAAACCTTTGGCGCTTCTCCCCTTTCAGAGAGGAATCACTTTAAGGTCTGTTTCTACCCTCTCTGCCAAACATAGTCCCCTTTTAGAAAAATGTCACAGAAGTTCTCATTGAAAATGACTCGGGAAACACCTCCTAAATTCCTCGGGGAATATCGCACATACCTGGAGCTGCAAATTGATGCAAAGATCTTAGAAGGAGATCTCTAGAGGTCTCTAGTGGGGCGATCTTTATCCCACAGGTACTGCCCAATTCCTAAAGAGTGGACTGCAGGAAAGACGGCTGAATCCTTGAACTCAGATACAGATGATAGAGACAGAAATAGACACAGATATAGAGATAGAGATAGAGATAGAGATAGTTAGAGATAGAGATAATCATCTTTATGAATTACCTAAAGACAATGTACAAATATTTTCAGCTAATACAGAAAAATGGAAAAATATGGCATTAGCTCCTAGTTCCTGCATCAATTAAGTTCTTTCCATGTACCTGACATTATGCAAAGAGCAGAATAAATGAGTGTGTTCTCTGCCTTAAAGGGTTCCCAGTCTCACCGAGAAGACACGGTAACAAATAACCATAATATAAGGCAGACTAAAATAAGTGCTATAATAAAGATACAAATGTGCAGGAAAAAAAAAAACTTATCTGATTTCACTCTTTATATATCCTCCAAGCAACTTGTTTGGGTTTAAGTTTAATAGTGTTTAGCTCATTTCCATTAGGTTGTAGAGTGGCTTTGTCAATGTCACAAGGAGTCACCAAGAAAACACATCATCCTCTGATACTAAGGGCACCCTTTACTCCATCATCCTTACCAATCATTTGTCAATAGTATTCCTTCTACTGTGTTTAACTCTGAGGAAATTAACTACCTAACTAATGAAGAAGTAAAAAAAAGCACCTCGGTGTCCCTGGGTCTGCTGCTCGGTTTCTGTTAGAGGGAGCATGTAAGGGAGGAGTGAGAGCTCTCTGCCATCAGAGTTCAAATCTCAGTTCTACCATTTACAAATTAATCCATCTGTCTGATTTTTCATCTGTAAAATGGGAGCAATACCATTTATATCTTATATAGGTGAAAGCACAATGCAGGGTAAAAAGTCCATTCAAGAGGAACAAAGCACTATCTTTGTTGAACTAGCATTGTTGAAAAAGTCAAAGAAATGTTTAGGGAAGCTGTAAAAGACAAGAAGGAATCTGACAAGTTGACAAGAGAAGGCATTTCTGGCAGAGACAAGAGCACATGAGAAGGGTGAGAGTTATGCAGAACCACAGTGCAGCAATACAGGCACTGACAAGAAGATCAAAATGCAGTTTCACCAACAAGTACTTACTGAGTGCCTCTGTACTCAGTGATGAAGATATAACCATGAACAAGATGAGCCCTGCCCTCATGGAGTTTATCATCCAGTAAGAGAGAAACATAAACAAGCAAACAGTCAATGGTTAAGTGGTCTAATGAAAGTAAATGACATGCTGAGAGACTAATAAGGAGACTTACTTTATACAGAGTGGCCAAAAAAGACCTCTATGAGGAGAATGTTTAATTGACACTGAAAGGCAAGGGAAAGTTAATGAAATGAAGAGCAGGATAAAAAGTGTTCAAGACAGACTATAACATGGCAAAGGCCCTGAGGCCAGAGAGAGCAAAAGAGGTGAAGGGACTAATAGCAAGTGAGGTTGCCTGCAGTGGGTAAGGAGGAGAGGGATCTGAGATGAAACTTGAAAAACAGGCAGGGACCAGTTCTTGTAGTGCCTTCTAGGCCACAGTTTGGCCCAAATTATGCAAGACTGTTTATTCTAGACGGAGACACTTGGATTTGATCATGTAGGTAATAAGGATGCAACAGAGGATTTTGAAAGGAGAGAGATGAGATCAGGTTGTTTTATAGGAGAATGAGTAGAAGCAGTGTGGAGGACGGCTGGAATGGGGAGTGGAACAGCTTGGAGACCAGATGAGGAAGGCCTAAGCTAGTGCAGTGTACAACGTGCACAGAGAAGAGAAGAACCCCAGAGACAAATCTGAAGTGAGACTGGCCATCCTTAAGATCTACATTCTAGCTATCTGCTTTCTGAATCCAAAGCCCCCTGAAAGCCCCAGAGATACTGACCTGCCATGGGGAGTCATTAAGGCCCTCCATCTCATCTGGGCTCTGCTCCTATTGCAGCAACAAGATAATGAGGTTCCAGTACATGGAGATGGTGATTAATTGTCCCCACTGGATGACAGGTGACAGGTAAAGATTCCTAGGACCTTAGAATCCTAATAAAGGGTTCAAATCCCCTCCTTTTCCTTCAGGCAAAATCCTCTAAGTCAGAGTTTCTCCAAATACAGCTTGCAGATGATGACTGGTATCAGAATCACCTTGGAGGGTGACTGAAATGCAGATTCCTGGTTACCTACCACCTCATACCCACTGAATTAGAATATCTAAGGAATCTGCATTTTAAATGAGTATCTAGCCCTGCCTCCCCCCGCCCCCCTTCTGCCCCGCACGTAATTCTGCTGCATTAAAGCTTCAAAACCATAGCTCTAGGAACAGAGCTGATGGAAGAAGGCCCTTATCTGAATGAAGCTGGCTAGCAATGTCAAAATGAGGGGATTATGTAGAGCCAAGAGTCAAACTGAATATGGCATGTGTAATCTAACAAGAGAAGTCTGGATTATGGGAGCTGAAGGCCTCAAAGTAGGAAACAGAAAGCATGACAGCAAAGCATGGGGCTTGGAGAGCAGAAGAAGCAAGCAAAGACAGGAGCACCCATGAGGACATCACTAACAATGGCCATCATCTCCAGCTCTCTTGGGGTCGTTTTCCCAATAGAGCCCTGGGAGGGGGTGCAGGTGCCTCACCTCACATAGGTCAAGTGACCAGGCCACAGACTTCCCAGTAGGTGCACAATCACTCCATCCAACCTTTAAAAAACAACACACCCCTCCTCAGTATTGTTTCTATCCCCATGATTCCCCATCAGCATTCATCTTGATGCCAGCTATTTAATGGTCAGCCTGCTCCAGGCTACACAAAAAGACATACAGAACACTTCTAAGGACTACTGACTACTACTATGACTTATAACTGGCACATAAGAGCCCCCTAACCCTGCCATAAATTCAAGGACCATTCCAGGTCAGAAACCTTGAAGCCCACTGCCCATACACCTTCAGAACCTGTCTTCCATGCATATCCAGCCAGTCTTCCACTGCTCCTTACTATGCCTCACCAATAGGAGTCCCACCCTATATTCTATACTCTCATGTCCCTCCTCCAGATTCAGAGACAAATGCCAGATTCAGGCTGTGCAGAGAGTCCTGAACTGCTGAGGGCAGCTCCCATGCCTGATTTGGTGGAAGGAGGGAGCCTGAAGGAGTGCTCACAGGTATCCTTACCCTACTTCAAGGAGCTCCAAGATTGCTGCAGCCTTCTGTATAGAAAACCTTTCTTATAAAGATGAATGAGCTGAACTTGGTGTAATTAAAAGGAAAGGTTGGCTCTTGACAGCAGAAATTGAGGTGTGGGGGTGGGGAAGGAAGGTAGGATTTCTGGGGATTTGACTTAAAGTACACAGCACATAAAATACAAACAAAGTACTATGCAATCTAGCCCAAACCTTGTATGTCAACTACCTGATCCCTTTTATAATCCAAAAGCTGGTTCCAGACTAAAGAAGAATGCGAAAAGATGATTTAAGTAATCCCTAAGATTATTTATGACCCTAATCCTGAACTGCCTGCCCTGTTCCTTCTTATACTCCACCCATCCTGATTCTCTAGGTTTCTGACCTAGTGATTCAACTTCCTGCTTTCAGCCTTACCTCACCTTACCCCTCAGGTCTTTTGCTTCCTTCCTTCCTTAGGATTCCACTTCACCTTTAGATAGTCTGCCATCAGCCACCGGGAATAAACAATCTGCCTACTCAGATCCTCAACCTTTTTCACTCAGCACACACAGGCCCCTCTGTGGGCAGGTACCCTGCCAGGCTTATTCTAGTTTCATGTATGTGACTTGAAGAAAGACAAGTATGTTAGATGGTTTGTCCAGGCAAAACCTCTATCACCAAATATGATGGAATAAAAATGACAATGAGCCAAAGGCCAAACATCTAGACCTCACAGTGATATCCTTCTTAGCCCTCAGGTGCTGCCCCTGGTATTCCATTCCCCTACCCACCACCCTCACCTAAGGGACCCTCCAGTCCATAGCCCATCAACTAGGCACTAGGACTACATGGTGAGCAAACCACAGGCCTTTACCCCACAGAACTTAAATCTAGTGAAGGAGACAAACAATTACTATATATATGACAATTAAGGGCAATGAAAGAGCTGTAGGATCAAGAAGGGCTTATCAGGTGAAATTATATGTAAGCTGAAACTTGAAGGATATATAGAAGATACCCAGGCAGTGGCAGGGCATTTGAAGAAGAGTATTCTAGACTGAGAGAAGAGCATGTGCAAAGGTCCTGAGGCAAGAAAATTACATTGGAGGAGACAGAATAATGAGCTGGGGAGTGAGAAGGCTGAGGTGAGTGTACTGAGGCAGATGATGCTAGAGAGGCCAAGAAGGGCCTCATAAGATGTATGAAGCTATTTTATTGTCCATTTAGCAAGTATTTACCAAGGGCCTACAGTGTGCCAGGTACTGTCCTAGGTGCCAGGAATACAACAGTGAACAAAACAGACAATAACCCTGTTCTCAGAGAATTTACATTCTAGTTGGAGAAGACTACAAACCAATATGCAAATAAACCAGAAAAACCTCAGATACTGATAAATGCTATGCAAAGAATTAAGTAAGGTGATGTGATAGAAAGTATCCGGGTAGGTACTTTACAATCATTAAGGTGATCAGGGAAGACCTCTCTGAGGAGATGACATTAAAAAGCAGATAGTGGGAAGTGGATATGGCTCAAGTGATTGAGCTCCTGTCTACCATATAGGAGGTCCAGGGTTTGATTCCCGGGGCCTCCTGGTGAAAAGTAAGCTGGTCTGCGCGGTGAGCTGGCCCAAGCAGAATGCTAGCCCACAAAGGAGTGCTGGCTCATGTGGAGAGCTGGCGCAGCAAGATGATGCAACAAAAAGAGACACAGAAGAGAGACAATGAGAGACACAGCAAATCAGGGAGCTGAGGTGGCACAAGAGATTGAGCAGCGTCTGTCCACTCCGGAAGGTCTCAAGATCAGTTCCTGGTGCCAACTAAAGAGAAGACAAGCAGACACAAAAGAACACACAGAGAGCAGACAGTGAGCACAAAACAACGAGGGGGGCAGGGGAGGAATAAATAAATAAGTCTTAAAAAAAAAAAAAAAGAAAGTTTTACAAATGTTTATTGTCCATTATACATTCTCTTTTGTGAAGTACCTAATCAAGTTTGGTTTTTTCCATTATGTTATTATCTGTCTTTTCTTATTGATTTCTAATTCTTTACATAATCTGGATCCTTTATATAGTGTTTGTCAGATTATAACTATTGAAAATATATTCTCACTTTTTTTTTTTTTTTTTAAGATTTATTTATTTATTTATTTTATTTATCCCCCCCTTGCTGCTTGTGCTGCTGTGTCCATTCGCTGCGTGTCTTCTCTGTGTCTGCTTATCTCCCCCTTGCTGTGAGGTCTTGCCGCATCAGCCCGGCGACGCGTGAGCCGGCCTGCCCTCACAAGGAGGCCCTGGGAAGCGAACCCGGGGCCTCTCATATGGTAAACAGGTGCTCTATCCATTGCGCCACACCCGCTTCCTGCCATGAGGTTGCTGCATCAGCCCACCGCACCGGCGTGCCCTCACAAGGAGGCCTCAGGGCGCGAACCCGGGCCTCCCATATGGTAAACGGGGGCTCTATCCACTGAGCCACACCCGCTTCCCTATTCTCACTTTTTTAATTGAATTTTCACTCTCCTAAAGATATCTTCTAACTTTTTAAAGGTCCTAATTTTAATGTAGTCCAGCTGATCAATCTTTTCCTTTCAGACTAG
Organism: Cabassous unicinctus; assembly: GCA_029593785.1. Lineage (NCBI taxonomy): Eukaryota > Metazoa > Chordata > Mammalia > Cingulata > Chlamyphoridae > Cabassous > Cabassous unicinctus. The sequence goes on along the minus strand of JAQZBX010031398.1, from coordinate 19,464 downwards.
TGCCTTTTGTGTCCTGTTTTTTAAAAAAATTTTTCATGTGGTCTTTCATAGTTTGTAACAAATGTTTCACAACAATGCAAGGTGTTGGTGATGGGGTTTTATATGAGAGCCCTGTATGATATGCATGTTTGTTTTGTAAGTTCACAACTTTTACTACACACTTATTGTTTACATATGTTCATATATGAACGGTAATTGAAGCTGTCACAGAGGTTGAGATCACCCAAATAATGTAAAAAGAAAAAGAATAACAGGCCTAAGAACAGAATGCTGACATTTAAAACACAACAATAATTTATAATGGGGGGAAAAGGTGGAAATACCTTAATGCCCCTCAACAGGACAAAAAGCTAAATAAAATACAGTATATCCAGCCTATGAAATACTATATAGCAGTTAAAAAGAATGAGATGTATTTTTTTTCAGTAAACCTTATTTCAAATTCAAAAAATAAAATAACAGACAAAAGGCAGCTTAACAAGTTATGGAAGCATTACTCCAAAAAATTCTGTCCAGGCACTTTTAGAATGAGATATTTTTATGTACTAACATGGAAAACTGTCAAAGTATACAACTGAGTTAAAGAAGGAAACGTCAGAAAGACACACAAAATGTGGTAACATTTGTATAAATAAAAAAAATATAAAAGAACACAGGTTGTCTCTGAGCAATATAGAAATAACTGAAATGAGGGGGGAGGTGTAGTCAAAATATTATCTGTTTTGGTTTTTGAATTATATATTTCTTGTAATATTAAAATTAATTATTTAAAAACGAATGGGCAGGGGAAGTGGATGTGCTCAAACGATTGAGCTCCCTCCTACCACATGGGAGGTCCTGGGTTGGGTTCCCAGTGCCTCCTGGAGAAGACAAACAAGACAGCGAGCTAGCGCAATGGGCAGGCATGGTAAGCTGACACCAGATGAGGTAACAAGGAGACACAACAAGGAAAGACAATAAGAGACACAATAAAGCAGGGAGCTGAGGTGGCTCAAGCGATTGAGCACCTCCCTCCCACATGGGAGGTCCGGGGTTCAGTTCCCAGTGCCTCCTAAAGAGAAGACGAGCACACAGTGAATGAAAACAGAGAGCAGACAGTAAGCGCAAACAACGATGGGGGTGCGGGGAATAAATAAATCTTCAAAAAAAACACAAAAAAAATGAATGGACAGAAGGAAGACTCTACAAAGGACATCCTTTGCTTTAGATATTAAATTATCTCTGAATCTCTGGTTCCCCTGAATGGCCTTAATGCTCAAATCTTCTGGCTTCCCATCTGCCCACATCTGAGATATGGACACAAAGCCCCATAACTCCATTCTCTATTCTGAATCCTTGGCCTCAGGCCAGCCCTGGCCACCAATCCCTAGGACACAACTCCAGGAGGAGAGGTCAGACACTAAAGTCCTTAACAAACATAGGGGAGAGCAGATGTAGCTCTAGTGATTGAGCGCCTGCTTCCCATATACGAGGTCCTTCCTGGGTTCAATCCCCGGTACCTCCTAAAAACAAACAAAACAAAACCAACTCTCATTGGGGAGTAGATGCAGCTTAGTGGTTGAGACTTGCTTCCCATGTATGAGGTCCTGGGTTCAATCCCTGGTACCGCCTAAAAAACAAACATGGGAGCAATGGGTGTAGAAACCAGCTTTAAGGACAGGGATCAGGTAGCCTTATTAGTCAGCCAAAGTCTCAAGGGGGAAGAGGTATTTGAAGGACATCAAAGTTTAGTGGTCTGGAAGCAGCTCTGGGGTGCTGGCAAATGGGGATGGGGAGCAGCCAGGCCAAGTCAGGGGGAAAGCTGTATGGTGTGAGTTGAAGAGTCAGTTCTATTAATAAAGATTCCAAGTTAAATGTCATAATCTGGTGGAAAGCAGGTTTACAGCAAAGGGAAGAAAGAAAGCTGCATTTTGTGAAGGGTATGGGGAGGTCTAGGGGTATCTGGAGAAGTCGATTCACATCAAAGCAACAATTCCAAGAGGCACAGTATAAAAGTTTAGTAGCTGGAACAGCAAAAAGAGGCCCAGGACTTGGCTCCTGACTGAAAGAAAAGGAAGTTCTACAAAAAAACAGTAGAGAAGAAATGGGGAAAAAAACCTCTCCTTCTTCAGCAAACCAAAGGCAGAGAGATTATGGCAGCGCTCTGGTGACCACGCTCTTAGCTTTCTGAGGACAATAAAGACAACGTGTTTGGCCTATGTATTTTCCTGGTTACCCAAAGAAATGACACAGTACAGGCCTTACCCAATAGCTGATTCACCATCAATTAGTCTGTATCACTGCCTGATGAGCCTCACACAGTCACATACCAGATGGCTCTGGAAGGAAAACAACCTGGTGTGAGTTGTCAAAGTCCTCTCAATGCCTGACCTCACCCTGTAGGGTAGGTTGCATTTCAAAACTGAAAGGGACTGAAGGGCTGGGGAAATCCAAAGAGCAAGAGAACCAGGAACAGGTGGTTCCCAGCAGAAAAGGGTTCCAGGCTAGAAATTAAAACAGAAACCAGACCACTGATAAGACAAGGTTTATAATGTCTGTCTCCAAGCCTTCGGGTGACATTTATATGTTTTACAGTATTTACAACACGGGTATGACCACACTTATCAAACTCCTGACAACTAAATGTCTAATTCTCCAAGTGCTCGAGCAACTTCCTAGCTTTATTGAGTTTTATAGATCCAATAACTGGGAGCCCAGGGACTTGTGAATTTTGCAATCCTTTAGACAGGCCACATTTTAATCATAATGAATTTTATCAATTCATCTCCCCACAAACACTTGGTAAAAATTCTGTCTCACTAGAAAATTCCCAAGTTGTTCATGAAAGCCCTCTCACTGGAACAACAGTCAATAAAATAAAACTCGAGTTTGTCAAAGGAGTCAGATTATTTGCTTGAGGTTCATTTATAACTAGTTGTGTGGCCTCAGACAGGTCACTTCACTTTTCTGGGTTCAGTTTCCTCACCTTTAAAGTAGGAAGGTTGGAAAGAGAAAGAACAGACGCGATAAAACTTCCCTGAACTGAAAAAAAAGACTTAACTTTATAAGTCTAAAAGGCTCGTCAAGTACCAACTGTTTAAAAGGACACACACAAAAGCATATCACAGTGAAACTATAAGCATAAAGAAAAATTTACAAACTTCCAGAAAGAGAGAACAGATTACTACTTACAATGGAAAAAGAATCCTGTTGGCATTATCTGTATCATCTGTATCACCAGAAACTGAAGACAGTGCAAAGAAGCTTATAGACTTTGTAGAGACTAGGACTATTATTCAAGAATCCTAAACCCAGCCAAAACATCATTCATACACGAAGGAAAAAAATATTTGGATATATAAGGACCTCAAAAGAACTATCCCTTTCACCTTCTAAGAAAATAATGCAAAATGTCCCAGCTAAATTAATGTTTTAAATCAGAACAAAGCCAGGAATGACAAAGTATACAAGAGTCATATGTCTTCCCCACCACCAAAAAAAAATCTTTTAATGAAGTGGTGAACTAGATGACTTCTGATGCCCTCTCCAAGTACAAACAGAAACTGTCCTGTACACAACCATCTCCGGCAGTCTAGATTTGTGAGTTGCTCATCACCTAGTGGCCTGATGAAGTAAGTGCAGTTTTGTCAAGTGCCCGGATAAACTCCCAGCCATTTTGTGATCTCTGACGGGCTGTATAGGGCAGTAGCCTGACCTCCTAGAGGTGACAAGAGTAGGAGACTACAAACTCTCCAGACTCATATGCAATTATAAATATTTAGCTCACTCTCCATTAATTCTCCAAAGATTTGGGAAAGGTCCACTTTGTGCCAAACTTAAAGGCAAGAAGTGAAGCACAGGGGAGCCGATGTGGCTCAAACAGTTGAGTATCTGCTTCCCACATGGGAGGTCCTGGGTTTGGTCCCTGGTGCCTCCTAAAAACAACAAAAATAAACAACAAGAAAATGAATGAAAAAATCAACTCAGGGGAGCCAATATGGCTCAGTGGTTGAATGCCAGCTTCCCGCATACGAGGTACAGGGTTCAATCCCTGGCCCTGGTACCTCAAACAAACAAACAAACAAAAAAGAAGTAAAGTACAGATTTGTTAGGCTGTCCTTGCAAAGCGGTGAGAGGTAGAGATTGCTTTTTTTCAGATCAGTCTGAATTGAAAGAGTTTAGATGCTATGAGAAAACTACAAATATGCCTTATAAATAGGAAGACTATCTTCAAATGTTCACAAAATTGGCATGTGGAAGATGGATTAGATTTATCCTGTATGGTTCCAGAAGACAGGACTAAAATTGATGAGAAGTTGCAATTAAATTTCAATTTAAAACAAGAAATAATTTTCTACCAATGAGAGCTATTCAACAATATAATGGGATTCTTCAAAAAGTGACGAGCTTCCCATTACTGGAGGCATTCAAAGAGAACTTGGATGGTCATCTGCAGGGGGATTGGAGTTTACAGAAAACACTTCTGTAATTGGATGGCAGACTGGAGTCAAGGAGAGTGTATTAAATGACCTCAAAGGCTCTTTCAGGTTCCAAGAGTCTATTATTTGGAGCAAAACAAAAACAAACAAAAACACTAATAAATAACTAGAGTCCTCATTCTGCTTTTTAAAATGAAATGAAATAAAATTAATAGAATAAAAATAAAATACTCTGACCAGGCAGTACAACTTAGTGGCTAAAAACGTGGCTTTGATACCACTTTACACCTGAGCAAATGTGGACAAATTACTTAATTCTATGTATCTCAATTTCATTAGCTGTAAATTTAGAAAAATAGTACCTATTTCACATGAATATTAAATTACATGGTACTTTGTAAAGTACTTAAAACAGTGCCTGATACATAGAAAGCATTCAAAGCTAGCAAGCTGAAAAGGAAAGGGAAAGGGAAGGGGGGTAGCAAGGCAAGTGAAACTGAAAGGTGCTGCTTGTTTTAGTTATCTGTACCCAACTCTGAACCAAAGCATTCCTGGCTGTTGCTGGCCAAAGGCTGAGTTTCCTTGGCAACCAACCTCAAAAAAGAGCCCAGACCTACCTTCTTCAGGGAGGTGCTCATTCCCTGCCCTGGAATCTGGCATCGTCCCTGCACAAAAGAGGCTCCCAAAGACCTCACAAACACCACCGGTCCAAAATCAAGGAGGTAGGCAGGTGCTACTCTCCTCACTTCTCATGATCAATCACAGAATGTCAGTTATAAGGGACCTCAGAGGTTATCTAGAGCAACCCTCTTGTTTAACGGATGATGACACTAAAGCTGAAAAAAATGAGTCCTGGACATGCCAAGTTGGTGACAAGGTCAAGCAAGACAGGATCACAGGCCTCCTTATTCCTAGCCCAATGGTCAAAATCTTCCCATTTTTCAGAGAAGATAGGGTTGATTCAGCTACCTCCTAAGCCACCTGGCCCAAACTACCTAATTCACACATGTAAAAAACAGAAGCGTAGAATAGACTTTAAGAGCATGGACTCTGGAGTAGGGTTCTTATTCAAATCCCAGTTCTACCACTTATTAACTGTGTGACCTTAAGCAAGTTTCCTAACCTGTCTCTACAAAATAGGGATAAGAGTATAGGGTTCTTTGAAGGATTAAATGAGATACCCCATGTAAAATGCATGGCACATGGAAAGGCCTCAATGTGTACATGACACTGCTTCTCATCATTACCAGCTGAATTAAGAAGAGAGACAAATATAATAATAAGGGAGACAGCTCCTACTTCTGGCAAGGGCACAGGTATTTACTGAGCTCCATTTCCTAACCCAGGCCAGGAATCGCCCAATACCTCAGCAGAAGACCGTAGACTATACTAACCTACTGCTCATTCATTTCTCCTTTCTTGGATCTAGAGAAGAATCAATTCAGAGAATCATCAAGGATATGCTATGGTGATAAGAGGCTTAAGATCACAAATGAAGGTAAGAAGGTCAGAACCCAAGCCCGACCACCACACCTTATGCTCACCTTACATGGGACTAGATGCAGTTCTTGTCCTGACTGATCTCCTCACCCCACTACCACAGTGTAGTATAATGGTTAAGAACAAGAGTACTCAAGTCTGGCTGCCTGGGTTCAAATCCAAGCTGCATCAATTATTTGCTGTGAGACTTAGGCAAATTCCCTTACCTTTCTCTAGGCCTTTGTTTCTCCATCTGTTAAATAATGATAACTATTTCAATTATGATACAATTGACATTTAGTGTGCACATTCTATGTGCCAAGCACTATTCTGAGCACATTACATGGCTTATGTCATTTAATTGTCACAACAACCTTATGTGGCAGATACTATTATTTCCCTCATTTACAGAGGAGGTAAATGAGACGGTTTCCTTGCTAAAGGCCACCCAGCCAGTCACTGGCAAAGCGAGATGTCAGTGGAGGCAGTCTGACCCAAGAGTCTACGCTCCTTACTCCTACTCTGCTCTGCTCCTCAGTGTACCTGTCTCATTTAGCTGGTATGTTGTTAAAATAAGACAATCCACATAAAGTGCTCAGTGCAGTTCCTGGCTCATCAAAGTCAACCATTATAATTATTACTGTTATCATCATCATCATCAATCAATCCCCTTGAGCCTCTCCCAACGACTACTACTTCCTGAGTTACCACGTCACCTAAAGGGAAAGGTTATTCTCCTACCTAGATACCAGCTCTATGGATAGCTTGAAGTGGGGTTCTAGTATTTCATTTCCCATGTGTAATATAGGAGTAAGTATCTGGACAGGGAGTCAGAGAAATATTTATTGTAAACCTGCTACTCAACAAAAAAGCAATATACTAAGATCTCTGTTATTAAAAACAAAATCTATTTTATTCTTATTAGAAAACAAACATAGATATAATTGCTGTTTTGTTGTTTGTTTTGTTTTTTCAAAAAAAGCAGAGGTATACAGTATTTACTAAAAAATGAAATTGCAAGTCTTCTATCTCCCATCCCCACTCCCCTGTTTTCAAAAACAGTGTATTAGTACTTTCAAATATGGAGAAAAGTAAAGTTGGTAAACTCTTTCACTTATCTGGGGAGGAGGTGGCTGTGACATAAGTGCTTAGAAGGTACCTAAAAGGAATCAAGACTGGTAACGGGACTTTTAAGAAACTCATGAAAAAGCTCTAACTGTTCTAACAAGGCGACCAAACAGGAACTGTAGCCTAAAAAAGTGATCAATGCAGTGAGCTATGATCAATCCTCCCCTCCCAGGAACAGTGCAAATTATTGATAAGCCTGACAAAGCAAGACTTCATCTCTGATGATATCCACAACCCTGCACACCAGTGTTTACCTCCCCTATTCCAAAATGTATTACTTTATCCTGCTTGAGAACGTAGCCCTGTTCAGGTCAAAATAAGCATTTTTTTTTAGACTCTCAGCAACTTGAGGACAGGAACAATCTCTTATTCATAGAGATATCCCCCCTTAATACCTGATACTACATCCTCTATATATTTAATATATTTTTGTTTAAAAATTGAATAAATTTATTCATTTAACTCTTATGTGCCAGGCACCATTCTCAGGTTTAAGGTTATACCAATGAGCAAAACAAGGTGCTGGCCATTATGAAATTTACATTTGGCCATTACGAAATTTACATAATGTAAATTTATGAAATGGGGGGTGACAACAATAAACAAAACTATAGTAGAGACTCCCTAGAACAGTGCCTGTCACATAGCAGGCAGCAAGCACATAATCACTGAATAAATGAATGAAGAAAATGTCAAATAGCAGTAAGTCCTGTGGAGAAAAATAAAGCAGGGAAGGGCAGGGAAATGGCTCTTATTTTAAATAGGCTGGTCAAGGAATGATTCACTAATTAGGAGACAGCTGAGTAGAAATCTGAAGGAGGTGAGGGGGAAGGCCATACTGGTAACCGGAAGAATAGTGTTCTAGGCAGAAGAAACAACTACAAAGACCCCCACAGGCTTGGTGCATGTTGGAGCAATGGCAAAGAGACCAGAGCACAAGCAGAAAGTGGTAGGAGATAAGGTCAGAGTAGATGGGGAGGGTGGTGTTGAAGATCCTGCAAGGCCTTGTAGACTATTAAAAGGACTTCGGCTTTCAATCCCAGTGGGACGGGCACCCGTGGACAGATTTCAGCAGAGGAATATCATGATCTGACATACACTTAAAAGGATCACTCTGGCCACTGTGTTATGATTAGACTGTGGAGACCAAGAGCAAAAGGAGGAAGACCTTTTAGAAGGCTATTCCACTAGTAGCAGAGGAGGGGATGAGTTGTGAGAAGTGTTCAAACCCTGGTATATTTTAAGGTAGAGGTGACAGGACCTGCTGGTAGATTAGATGAGAAAGAATGGAGGCAAGGAGACTCTTTTATATCTTCAACACAACTGAAATTGAGATGGGGAGGAACTGTCAGAGATGCTGGTTTAAGAGGAAACACTCTGAGTTAGGTTTTTTAATATGCCAAGTTAGAGAAACTATTAGATACTCAAGTGGAGGTGTCCAGTAGGCAGATAGACTTAAGAATCTTGAGTTTAGGGGAAGACATCCAAGTTGGAAATAGAAACTTGAGAACTGCCAGAATATAAATGGCATTTAAAATCATGAAAGACAGCACCTAGGAAATAAGTGTAGACAGAGAAAGAACCCAAGCACTGACCTGCATATTCCATCATTACAGGTTGAGGAGATGAGGGGGAATAAGCACTAAATTTTTTTTAAAAAACTACAACACTGCGAATATTCTCACTGACGTGATTTTGTGATAATCATGGTAGGCTAAACATTCGCTGTATTAGAAACCATGCATGTGTCCCCAGACCTAGTTTTTCTCCCTAAGTCTGGTTTTTAGAATGCTAGTGATAAACCAAGCCTGATTTATTATATGATCATCCTGTATGGGAAATGACTGTAACTCTAGGTATCTTTGGTCAATCTTAAGAGATATAGCAGGGAGGCAGATGTGGCTCAAATGGTTGGGTGTCCATCTCCCATATGGAGGGACCTGGGTTCGATCCCCAGGACCGCCCGGTAAAAATTTTAAAAAGAAAAATATAGAAAGCACACGGGTGTGCCACCCAGCCCCACAAGCGGGTGAGCCCCCCAGGCCCCGTGCGTGGGTGCGCCATCAGGCCCCGCCGAGCCATGCAGCAAGATGATAACGTAACAGGAGAGTGACACAAGGGAGAGCCAAGATGAGACATGCCAAAAAAACAGGAACTAAGGTGGCACAGGCGGTAGGACGCCTCTCTCCCACATCGGAGGTTCTGAGGATCAAATCCCGGTGAAGACAAGAGAAGGATGAGAAGAGAGGGCAGGAAACAGACACAGAGAATTGCCCAGCGAATGGACACAAAAACAGCAAAAATGGGGGGGTGAGGGTAAAAATGGATAAAAGTAAATAAATAATAGGGTGGGTTGGGGGAAAGATACAGCAAATGTAGGGTATGGACTATAGTTAGTACTGTGGTAATGTTTTGATGATATTCTTTCAAAATTTCTAGCAGATATTTCACAACAATGCAACGAGTTGGTGGTGGGGTGATGTATGGGAGCCCTGTATGATATTATGCATGTTTATTTTGTAAGTTCACACCTTTCACTATACACTTATTGTTTATGTATGAATGATATACTTCAATAAAATTAAAAAAAAAAAAAAAAAAATACTACAACAGTTGAGAAAGAGGGGCCCAAGAGGGAGGAGGAGAGCCAAAGGAATGTGTCCAGGAAGCCCAAATGAAGCTGGTGTGCAGGGAGGGAGTGGCCAACACCACTGAGAGGTGAATAAGACAACTAAGAACGACCACTGAATCTAAGTACCGTTTGCTAAGCATATTCTTTCCTATGTCGCACATACTACCTTTTTCTCCTTTAACCCAAGTAAAATCCGAGTATTGTGAATGAATACCCATAAGATTTGTTTAATGCATCTATAGCCATGTCTCAAAAAAAAAAAAAACACAACCCATAATGCTTTTATTCTGGATACAACAGATTTTACACAGTGAATAATCCTGAACAGATGCTTTGTCTGAGTGAAGTGACTGTCTCTCTGAAACAAAGTCTCCTGCTTGTCCTCAGCAGGTGGGATCAGAGTACAGAGATATTTAAATGTATTTCTTTTGTTCTGCCAAAAAGTAGCAATTAGCCTTGAACTCTTTTCCCTCCTCCCTAATACAAACATCCTAACCATCTAAACAAAGTCCATAAATTTCCACTCTCCCCCAGAACAAAACAAAACACAATCGTATCCAAAAGTTGGATGAGAAAGGGATATGCTGTGCACTGTACCTTCTTTATTCTACTGGACAGTGGGTTACCAATCATTTGTTATTTCAAAGTCTGGGCCTCATTTCCATCTTCTCCTTAGATTCCCTAGACAGAAAGTACAGTTTCTGGTGTCATCCATTATAAAGGAAAATTGCTGCTACAAAACAAGGACTTTAACTTTCTCTGTTCCAGCAAGTATAGTCAAGCCTCAATTATCCACACAACAGAAGCAAGAGAACAATAATCACCAAAATCCAAACTTTGAAGAATGCAAACATCCTTCATTCCTTCTTGAAATGGCTACAACTTCTGAATGTATTATGTTCTGATTTCAGGCCTTTGCAAAAATACTCCTTCTGCTTGGAATACCCTTTCCTACTCTCCACAGTCTGCCAACTTGGGACCCAGCCTGGATGTCCACCTCTCTAGGAAGCTTCCCTGGATCCCCTCCAAGGCTGAATCAAGGGCCTCTCTTCGGTGCTCCCATAGCACCCTCAGCTCACTCACATCCTAACACTTAACACACTGTATTATAGGTATCTGTTTCCTTGTCTGTCTCCCTCTCAAGACCATAAACACCTTGAGGACAAGGACAGGATCTCATTCAACTCTATATCCTTAGAGTCTGGAACATATGAAGCTGTCAATAATTACATGCTTTGTTTTAGGAGGTACCACGGATTGAACCCGGTACCTCGTACATGTGAAGCAGGCTCTCAACCACTGAGCTACACCCATTCCAATAATTACTTGTTGAATAAATAAATCAATAAAAATAAATTTTATTTCTGTGATTTTTGTAACACACTATCCTTGATAAATCAATTGAGCTGAGACCAATATTAAAATTACCAGCATCTAATCACATTCCCAGCGGGTAAGAGAAAGAAATCTCCCTTACCTATACTGGAAAGAAAGGATCAAAAAGGTAAGCAGGTGCTGTTCAAGATCAAGTGAGGAGGGGATATCATCCCAGCTGCTCTTTGTTGGTACAGAACAGCAGCCTATACTTTCCCCACCACAGGATGGGCTACAGTATCTCTAGATTGTTCTTGCCACGACCCTGTATTTTCCTCTTCTTTCTACCCTATTCTTCCATCTAGCTCTTTCCTCTTTTCACCTTTTTTCCTTTCTCAATTTCTATACTTAATATTTGCATTCTAATATCCATTTTTTCCCTTTAGCTTCTCTGCACTCCCTTCCTCCTGCTTTGCCTGATTGGGAGAACTCATGCCAAGGATGTTGCTGTAACTCTTGGTAAATTCTATATGCCACACCAACAAAATTCTGCTTCTGAGGAAACCAACCAGCAACCCCAGTAAGAGAAGTGCAGGGTCACCAGCACATGAGGTCAATTGTTACTATCCACCAAGTAGGTAAGAAATGTTTCTAAGTTGCACTCTGCAGTAACCTAAAAAGTAATATGGAAAAGGCTCTTTTAACTTACTATAATTTTATATAAATGAGTAATAGGAAGAAAAATCTGAAGGGGAAGAAAAGAAGAAACCATGCTTTAAAAAGCAAATGCTGGGGGAGTGGGTGTAGCTCAGTGGTTGAGCACCTGATTCCCATATATGAGATCCTGGGTACAATCCCTGGTACCTTCTAAAAAAAAAAAAAAAAAATGCTGAATGATAGTAGGGCAAATTCAAACTGCTGTGGCATATGTACTGGGCCAGGCAAGCTAGAAAAAAGAAAGGTGGTCCCTGACCCAAAGGAACTTACAGTCTCATTGAGTAATCATCCTCTCACCCCAAACCCATATATATATATATAAACATCAGAAAACAAAGAGAGGAAAGATTCTCCTAAACCAAAAGTCAGGAACCTAATCTAAGTAGACTGGATGTTTTGGGAGAAAAAAATAAAGACTGACTGGAAAATTTTTTGAGTTGAAGGCAAAAGTATTCCATGCATCAAAGTCAGTGCTACAAGCAACAGAAGCCAAGGAAATGAACAATCCACAACTAGGAGTCAAGAGGCCCAGCTCAAATCCTAACAAGCTGAGTAACCCTGGGCAAGCCACTTTACTCCTCTGATCCAAAAATGGTTCTTTCATAAAATGGGCATAATAATACCTTCTTGCAAAGTCATTTGTGATGATAAAATAAGTAACATGAATTCACTTTGAAAGGTTTTACATAACATACAATGTGAGGTAAGGGGAAGCAAAACTCCTGTGAATGGAGAAGAATTCTTTGGTTCAATTTCCAGTCTAAGCCTGACTCACCTTCCCAACTTTGTAAAACCCCTTATCCAACTTGCAGTCACAACAGTGGGAGGAGAAGAGTCATGTATGAGGCTCCAAGGGTGGGGTGGTGACTATTCCCAGTAGGTTGCTCCATATCTCAGTGGCTTCATCTGTAAAATGGGTGGTGTGAAATTCACTCACATATCCACAAGACAGTACAGGTCTGAAGAAGGGAGTGGAGAATTTACCAAAGGTGAGTAAAAGATTTACGTAACTCTCCCCCTATCTCAGGAATAAATAATCAAGATAATCATATATCATCACTCCCTAGACAGAATTAGAAGGGGCCTTAGAGATGATTTAATTTCTTGTTTTACAGATGGGAAAACTGAGGCCCAGAGAGATGAACCGACTTGTAGAAGTCTTGGAGGTAGTCAGTGGCCAAGACCCAAGGCCTCAGACTCTAGTGCCCTCTTCACCAGATCACAGGGTCACCTCAGGGATCTGTGGCCTGTACCACACACTATCAATACCAAGCCACATTACAACATAATTAACAGCCAAATGTGGGCTACCAAAGGGAAGGGCTGTAGGACTAGGGTAAAGAGGGAGGCTAAGAGCTGGGGAGCCAGGACAGGCAAGGCTTCACTGAAGAGGTCAATTAGGTCCCCAAAGGTATTCAGTTAAGAGGAAACGAAGGGAAAATTTCAGGGAGAAAAGGCTGAAAATAAGCAATCTTGGGAAGAAAGACTTAATGGGTACAATTTTCTTTAGGAAAGATAAATAGATAGCAGATTTAGAGGACCAGAATGCTTTGAATCAGGATAATCCTTGATTACATATATGCAATTTAGTCCTATTGTTGTCTCCTAACTTTTTAACATTAACTAATTTTAATTCCCTAATCTACACTGTCTCCCTACAAAACACCACCTTCTGCAGAGACCACATCTATGTTAGTGGTTAAGTATGTAGCTCTGGACTCAGATTGCCTAGATTCAAATCCTTGCCTTACCACTTAAGAGCTATGTGATGGTAGGCAAATTCCTTCACTTCTCCGTAACCCTGTAAAATGGAAATAGCATTCCCTAACCATCTTATAAGATTTTTTAAGGATTAAATGTGTACAATGGTCACAACTTAATAATGGGTTTTTAATCACTTTAGTTATGACGTGCTTTTTTTTTTTTTAGGAGGTACTGGGGATTGAACCCAGGACCTCATATATGGGAAGCAGGCACTCAACCACTAAGCTACACCTGCTCTCCCCTCCCCCTTTTTTTTAAATGCAGAGGATAGAAATTACCAGAGTACACTGCAAGTAGTAAGGATACGCACGGTTTTGCAAAAATGTTGTTTCTGTTTTAAAAAAAAATCTATGTGTATATATGTCTGAGTCACGATGTAAAACATTTCTTACAGTGATTTGCTTTTAAAAATGTGAAAGCCACTGGATTAATACATAAACCTTAGAACATGCCTGACATATACTATGCACTCTGTGCTATTATTGTCATTGTTGCATTATGTACCCACCTATTAAAGTTGTTTGCAGGACTATAAAAGATTTTGTGGGCAGCGGATGTAGCTCAAGTGGTTGAGCGCCTGCTTCCCACGTACAAGGTCCGAGGTTGGACACCTGGTACACCTCCTAAAAAAAAATTAAAAAAAAAAAAAAAAGTAATGTGAAAGTCCTTTGAAAAGATCACAAGCCTCCTTATTCCTAGCCTGTAAATTAAATGAAGCCAAAAAAACCCTTCTCTCCATCTCTGACAGCCAAGTAAAGCCCTGTCAGGCTCATATTGGTTGCTAGGCCCACTGGCTATTTGTTACACTGAATATAAGAGTCCACAAACTGTGGTTTATCTAACCCTCTGTCATGCTCTGTCAATATTTGCAGAGAAATGGAGGTTTGGTGCCAGAGGAAAATGATGTATTTTTATCTGGTTGGGAATAGGGTAGGAAAGGCAGGAGTCAAAACCCACTGAGTCACACAGAAAAACTGTTTCCTCCCAGAGAGCCAGGTCGACTCAAATGTGCCACATGCAAGGCTGGACCAACAGATACTTGAGCTTTTAGGCAGGGCTGAATCACTTCCCCTCCCTCTCCTCACTCAGACACCCCATTAAATAGCATTTGAGTCCGTTACAGGTAGCTCACATTAGGAAAAACTGGGAGTCCCAAAACAGATACAATGGGGGGGGGGTGACTACACAATAAAAGGTTACCTGAGGGGTTTCTTTAAATAACCAACTCACCTAAACATTTTAAATAGCATTTAAATTCTAAAACTCTGATTTACAGAAAAGCTGAAAAATGTGCTCACCAATAAGAAAATCAGGTCTGGATTCCATTCCCCTGACACTGTGTGACCTTGGATTAGTAACGTCATCTCTCTGGGCCTAAGTGTCTTACTCTGTCCAAAAAAAAAAAAAGAGGGGAGGAAAGAGGATATGGCTCAAGTAGTTGGGCTCCTGTTCACCATACCCGTGAAGGCAAGCCGGCCCACCCGGTGTGGCGAGCTGACAGCATACGCAGCACCGGGAGCTAGCGCAACAAGATGATCCAACAAAGGGAGACAAGCAGACACAGAAAAACACACAGCAAATGGACACGGAGCACAAGCAGGGGGCGGGGATAAATAAAAATAAATCTTTAAAAAAAAAAAAAGGGGGAGTAAATGTGGCTCAGTGGTTGAGTGCCTGCTTCCCATGTAGGAGGTCCTTGGTTCATTCCCCAGTACCTCCTAAAAATAATACTATAATAAATAAAATAAATTTTAAAAGAGATACCACCACCTACTTCAGAGGATCACTGTAATGAACCTTATGCATTAAAATGCTAGCACATGGGGAAGTGGATGTGGCTCAAGCAATTGGGCTCCCGCTTACCACATGGGAGGTCCCTGGTTTGATTCCCAGTGCCTCCTAAAAGAGACAACTACCTGGCGCAACAAGATTTACAAGAAGAAAAACATGAGTGATACAGGGAAGGAAGCAGGGAGCAGAGGTGACTCAATCAATTAGGTGCCTCCCTCCCACACTGGAGGTTCCAGGTTCGATTCCCAGTGCTTCCTAAAGAAACAAGGAAGAGGAACAGACACAGCAAGTGCAAAAAACAAGGGGGTGGGGAGAAATAACTAAAATAAATCTTAAAAAAGAAAATTGCTAGCACATGTTCTGGCATAGATACCCAATAAATGCCTGTCCTTTCTAGACTAAAAATGAACAAGAATTGTGGTAAACTGAGGTTTACTGGACAACTTGTCTGTGAAAAAGGTCATACGTATCCTTCATGGAGGTCACCTTATTATAAAATAAGGTTTTAAAAACATTGCTTGATCTCCCCAGCACAAGTCTGTGGCAGGAAGTCTAGGAAGGCAGTAATTTCACATCTCATTCCTTAAAGCAGCCCAAATTCCTGTCCCCCATTATCCATTATTAAACACAGAAAAAAATTAATCAGTACTATCTCTACATTTTGCAATTATTCTTGACCCCGTTTCAAATGAATAGGGGAAATGCTTTAAAATCCAGACCCCTCCCCCAACCTTCGGAGCAGCCAGCGGGGGTTAACCCCTCGAAAGGGCTGCGCATGCAAAGCCCCGGCCCACAAGGACTAGGACCCCGGAGGGGGGTGGGAGGGGGGCTGACACATTCTAGAGCTTTCGGGTGGTCCCAATTTCTCGTTGGCGACTATTCCAAAACACGTGTCGCCATTTTGTGTTCAGGAAACATGGCGGCTACCCCCGTGAGGAAGAAAGGGGCGGAGGGACCGCCACGTTGGTCGTTTTCCCTGAGGAACCGTTTAGCACGTTGCACACAAGACCTTTCCTGATCTGGCAAAGCCGAAGGAGGAAGGGGTAGAAATCATAACTCCTACACCAACGTCCCGGCGACATTTTCTTAGCGCGAGGAACGTGAGCAGCACCACTCGGCAGGAAAGGCCTTCCAAGATGGCGGGCCCGGTCGGGGACGCCCCCGAGGACAGCGGGGCGCGGCTGCCGCACCAAGAGGGGAAAAAGCCAAAAGGCAGCTGTGGGAACGTAAAGGACGCGGGAAAAGCCCCAAGAACTGCCCAAAATATTGGTGGTATCCCCTGAGTATATGCGGCCTCCACACACACACACCATTATTTTAAATATTTGACGAGGCTGCCGCAATTAAAACGATACAAGGGCAGAAGATGGGGTTTCTGCGGGCTTAACCGAAAAGAAACTTGCAAAATGCAAACAAAGCATTATGTAAATGGACGCCATTCTTTTCATGGCCACGTTTCTAGGGCAAGTAGGGCGGCGGCGGGGGACGGATTTCGGCCTTTCGGCTCACCGGCCTCCACCCGGGGACCGAGGCAGGGGTGGGGACTGGCGCAGGGCGCCCGGACGCCGGGGACGAAGGGGCCCCACGTGCCTGCCCTCCCGCGCGCGCGCCCGTCAGGCCTCGCCACGCCGCCCCTCCCCCCCGGAAGACGATGACTGCCCCTCCCGACTCCCCCACAGCCTCGCGCAGGCGCTCTGGGCATCTCACGCGCACGTTTTAAATCCGCGGCGTCCTGGCTGCCGCCTGCAGTTACCGCCGGAGTGCCTGTCTCGTTCCGCGCTTAAAACCCCTTTTGGAGTCCCGAAAAATAATTCCTCTCTCCCACATAATGCACTAGCATTTTCAAATATCTGCCGGTGCCGTTAGATTTAATAAAATACTGCCTATTTTAAAGGTTTGCCAGGCTCAAACCTTCTGCCCATTGCATGCTTTATTCTCTACACGAGAGTGTTCAAAGGATTCTTTTTTTCACGTATCATGTGAGGGGTGGCGCTATCTTGTGACCTAAAAAAGACGGGTCCTCATTTTTTTCAAGGGGTCCTGCGCAGCAAGCACTTCCGGGGTCAGAGGGTACGCGGGGTTGAAAGCGGGCTTCCCGCCCCGCCCAGACCGCCGAGGCTGCCGCCGGAGTCGCCACCGCCGCGCCCTCGCCCACCCGCCCGCCCGCCGCTCCCGGCCCCGCTCGCCCCCTCCGCCGCCGTCGCCCGCCCCTGTGACGCCGCCGCGGCCTCTCGCCCGCGCCCGCTCGCTCCCGCGGTCCTCGCTCGCCTCGCGCCGGCAGTTTTGGGCCTACACCTCCCCTCCCCCCGCCAGCCACCAAAGACTTGACCACGTAACGAGCCCAACTCCCCCGAACGCCGCCCGCCGCTCGCCATGGATGCCGGTGTGACTGAAAGTGGACTAAATGTGACTCTCACCATTCGGCTGCTTATGCACGGAAAGGAAGTAGGAAGCATCATTGGGAAGAAAGGGGAGTCGGTTAAGAGGATCCGCGAGGAGAGTGGCGCGCGGATCAACATCTCGGAGGGGAATTGTCCCGAGAGAATCATCACTCTGACCGGCCCCACCAATGCCATCTTTAAGGCCTTCGCCATGATCATCGACAAGCTGGAAGAAGATATCAACAGCTCCATGACCAACAGCACGGCGGCCAGCAGGCCCCCGGTCACCCTGAGGCTGGTGGTGCCGGCCACCCAGTGCGGCTCCCTGATTGGGAAAGGCGGGTGTAAGATCAAAGAGATCCGCGAGAGTACCGGGGCCCAGGTCCAGGTGGCGGGGGATATGCTGCCCAACTCCACCGAGCGGGCCATCACCATTGCTGGCGTGCCGCAGTCCGTCACCGAGTGTGTCAAGCAGATCTGCCTGGTCATGCTGGAGACGCTCTCCCAGTCTCCGCAAGGGAGAGTCATGACCATTCCGTACCAGCCCATGCCGGCCAGCTCTCCAGTCATCTGTGCGGGCGGCCAAGATCGGTGCAGCGACGCTGCGGGCTATCCCCACGCCACCCATGACCTGGAGGGACCACCTCTAGATGCCTACTCGATTCAAGGACAACACACCATTTCTCCGCTCGATCTGGCCAAGCTGAACCAGGTGGCAAGACAACAGTCTCACTTTGCCATGATGCACGGCGGGACCGGATTCGCCGGAATTGACTCCAGCTCTCCAGAGGTGAAAGGCTATTGGGCAAGTTTGGAAGCATCTACTCAAACCACCCATGAACTCACCATTCCAAATAACTTAATTGGCTGCATAATCGGGCGCCAAGGCGCCAACATTAATGAGATCCGCCAGATGTCCGGGGCGCAGATCAAAATTGCCAATCCGGTGGAAGGCTCCTCTGGTAGGCAGGTTACTATCACTGGCTCTGCTGCCAGTATTAATCTGGCCCAGTATCTAATCAATGCCAGGCTTTCTTCTGAGAAGGGCATGGGGTGCAGCTAGAACAGTGTAGGTTCACGCAAAACCCTTTCTGCTGTTTTCTCATGATCCAACTGTGTAATTTCTGGTCAGTGATTCCAGGTTTTAAAATAATTTGTAAGTGTTCAGTTTCTACCACATCTTTATCATCCGCTAAGAATTTAAAAATCACATTCTCTGTTCAGCTGTTAATGCTGGGATCCATATTTAGTTTTATAAGCTTTTCCCTGTTTTTTAGTTTGTTTTGGGTTTTTTGGCTCATGAATTTTATTTCTGTTTGTCGATAAGAAATGTAAGAGTGGAATGTTAATAAATTTCAGTTTAGTTCTGTAATGTCAAGAATTTAAAAATTAAAAAATGGATTGGTTAAAAAAAAAATGCTTCATATTTGAAAAACCTGGGAACTACTATCTTAAACTCTTTGTTGGTGCTTTTTTTCCCTCCCCTTGTAAGTGTTAGGTGTTGGTGGGGAGGAGGGAGAAGGGTGGGCCCCATCGGTGTTCTCTCAAGCCTTCCTCACCTTGGTGGTAAGATTCCATACCCTCTGTGTCCCAACAAAGGAACAGGGCAGGTAGGGCTAGGCCTGCATTGGGATGTTTGCAGAAACAGAGGGGCTCTCCCGGGGAATGATCTCTCCAGCCAAGTTCCTGAAAGGCCTCTGCCCATTTCTCTGTTGGAAATGAAAGGAGTATGTGCCTTCACAGGTTCAGTAGGATATCTCATGGATGGTATGTCCTCCCATCTAACTTGTCCGCCCACCCCCACTCCATTCTCACCAGTTTAGACTTGGAAAACCTATCC
>JAQZBX010031397.1:7592-26445 GCA_029593785.1 Cabassous unicinctus | reverse complement strand
ATTAGATCTAGTTGATAGTGTTGTTCAGTTCTTACAAATCCTTGTTGATTATATATCTATGAATTCTATTGATTAATGAGTAAGAAGTGTTGAAATCAACAACTAGAATTTTGGATTTGTCTGTTTCTCTTTTCAGTCTGTCAGTTTTTGCTTTATGTATGTAGCAATGGTATTAGATACATACACTTTTTTTTTTTTTAAAGATTTATTTATTTATTTATTTATTTATCCCCCCCTTGCTGCTTGTGCTTGCTGTGTCCATTCGCTGTGTGTCTTCTCCGTGTCTGCTTATCTTCCCCTCGCTGTGAGGTCCCGCTGCATCAGCCCCTCGCGCCACGCGGGCCGGCCTGCCCTCACAAGGAGGCCCCAGGAAGCGAACCCGGGGCCTCACACATGGTAAACGGGGGCTCTAACGGTTGAGCCACACCCGCTTCCTGTTGTGAGGGCTTGCTGCATCAGCCCACTAGGCTGTGCGGGCCGGCCTGCCCTCACAAGGAGGCCTCGGGAAGCGAACCCAGGGCCTCCCATATGGTAAACGGGGGCTCTATCGACTGAGCCACTCCTGCTTCCCAGATACATACACATTTATGATTATTATATTGTCTTGGAATACTGACCCTTTTATGATTATGCAATTTCCCTCTTTATTCATGGTAATTTTCTTTGTTCTGAAATCTACTTTGTCTGATATTAATGTAGCCATTCCAGCTTTCTTTTGATTAGTGTTTTCATGGTATTTCTTTTTCCAACCTTTCACTTTTAATTTACCTATATCATTATATTTGAAATGAATTTCTTGTAGACAGCATTTGGTTGGGCCATGATTTTAATCCATTCTGACACTTTCTGCCTTTTATTTGGTATTTTAGGCCATTTATATTTAATGCAATTATTGATATATTTTATATATTATATATGTCTCTTTTTATTATTTGTTTTTCATTTATTTTTACTATTTCCCTCTTCCTTTAATTTGTGCTGTTTGAACATGTCTTAGTATTCCATTTTAACTTATCAATTATATTTTTTGGCTCTATCTCTGTGTAGTTTTTTAGTGGTTGCTCTAAGAATTACAATATACATATTCAACTTTTCACAGCCTATTTAGAAATAAATACCAGTTTCAATGGAATATAGCAATGCTATCATTATATAGTTTCCTTTAACTTCCTCCTTTTTTGCTGTAGTTGTCTTTGTATGGCATCTACAAATGTTGAAAACCCACCATAATTTTTGGTTTCAATTGACAAACAAATTTTAAAGAACTCAAGAGGAGAATAGCCTATTATATTTACCCATACACTGACCATATCTGTGTCTTGCCATTCATTTCTCATGTTTTAAATTTTCTTCTGGTATCATTTCTGCTCTGCCTTTCTTTAGCACTTCTTTTGAAGCAGGCTTCCTGGCAAACAAATTCCCTTCATTTCCTTCACCTGAGAATAACTTTATTTCACTTTCATTCATGAAGAATATTTTCACTGGATATACAATTTTGGTTTGAGAATTCAATTCTTTCAGTATTTGAAAGTGTTGAGTCACTTCCTTATGGTCTCTTGTTTTCTGACAAGAAATCTACAGTTATTTTTCTGGGTGCTATGGAGATGTTTTTTCTTTCTCTATTGTTTTCAGCAGTTTTATTATAAGTATCTGGGCAGACATGTGTTTGAATTTATCCTGTTTGGGGTTTACTGGGATTCTTGAATGTGTAGGTTTATGTCTTTCATCAAATTTGGGAATTTTTTAGCCATTATTTCTCCAAATATTTTTCTTTACAATATTCTTTATCCTCTCCTTCAGAGTCTCTGATAAGAGAAATTTTATACTTTTTGGTATAATCTAAGGCTGTGTTTTTTTCCCCCAATATTATTTCTTGCTGTTGTTCAAACTGTATAATTTCCTATATTTTTATCTTCTATTTCACATCTCTTTCCTCCTTCATTTGTATTCTGTGCTTGAGCCCATCCAGTGAGTGTTTTTTCCTTAATTTCAGTTATTGTATTTTTCAGTTCTAAAATTTCCATTTTGCTTTTCTTTACCCCTCTTATTTCTTTGCTGAACTTTATGTTTCCACTCACTTGGAGAGTTTTCATCCTCCCCTGTTATTTTTATAATAGCTACTTTTAAGTCCTTGTCATCTCATTGTTGACATCTATTGTCTTTTTCCATATGAGTTAAAATTTTCCTGTTTTTTTGTATGACAAATATTTTTAGTTTGTGTCCTATACATTTTAAGTAAATTGTTATGAGATCCTAGTTCTTTCTTAAATCCTACGGAGATTGTTTATATTTTTGTTTCAGTAGGCAATTGTCATGCTGAATTCAAGCAGTAAGACCCAACCCATCTTCTGTAGATTGTGGTTTCAGTGTCAATTCTGATTTCCATACCTTCAGTGCTAATTATGTTTGCCATTCAGTGGCTAATCTGAGCACTAAGTGTTCGTCTATCCTATAGTTGAATTCTCCAAGTCTATGGTATGAAGTTTAGAATCCACACAGGTACAGCTTGGGAGTAAGTACAGGAGTTTATAAACAAATTTATGGGATCATTTCCTAAGCTTCAACCTCTCCTGGTACTTCCTGGTACTTTCCATTTACCTGAGGTTCACTTTTTCAGTTCTCTAGCCAGAAATATGGGACTTTATTTATTTCACTCTGGTACATACTTCCTGTAACTGTGGTCTATGGCCAAGAGGTGAGTGGACTGAGAGAAAGAAAAGTAACAGTGGCAGAAAAGCAACACCTTCTTGGTGCTACAGATCGACTGATCTGAGAGGAACGTATCCCTCATTCATACTTTTAGGATCCCATGGGCTCCTGTGCCACTGCCACCATGGAACTGCTTTGTATGAGAGAATGAAGACATGGGGAAAATGGGGAATCTCTTCCTATCTGAGTGTTAGGGGAGCCTTTTCCTGCTCTTTGAGAAAGAACCAGATGGTTTCTTCCAGAGCTCTGTCTGTCCATGCCAATTCTCATTTCCAGGTTCCAGGCTGCATTGTGACTCTAGTCTGGGGAAATTCTGGTGTCCTTTCCCAATATACTTGCTAATATTTACTTTTCAGAGTCCTCAATGCATTCTTCCCAGGTTTTACAGCTTGAGAGAGAGACAGAAAGGAGTGCAGTTACTCCATTTTATCTAGAACCAGAACAGTTAGGTATAATTTTTCCTCCTGCCATTTCTTCAGGTCTTGGATTTCTGCACACTATGAAGGTTAGAAGCAAGGCTTATTTTCTTTGCATCCTTCTCTAAACCTAGCATAGTGTCCTGAATGAGATTTTGTGAGTCAAGTATTCGATCTGGACACAACAGGGAGCTTGTTTCTGCTCTACAATGTTTGGGCCAGCAGGAAAGACTCAAATTGGTCAGAGATGTCTGGGACAATTTGACTCTGGTCATATATCTGGGTCCTAAATTCTGGATGTTATCTGGATTTCTCTGCTCTCCTCCATGTGGCATATTCTGGGGCTGGAACGTCTGAAATGGTTTATTCATATGTCTAGTACCTGAGCTACGATGGCTGAAACTACTAGTTCCATGAGTAGTTGGTGGTTCCTCACAGCATGCCATTCTCAGGTAATCAAACTTCTAATATGGTAACTATATTCCCCTAAAAACCTCATTTATTTTTAATTTTATTCCGCTTTGTTATATATACATTTTTATACCTGCCTTAAATTAATTTTAGAACAAGGTGGGATATAAATATGTAAATCAAGCAAAATATAAATTTAGTATTGAGAGGAGATAAAGATGTACAAAATAGTTTCCTCAGAGGAATTTAGAGTAAGGTTGGACAGAAAAATTGTAGTCATTAAAAGTTAGCAAGCATTAGAAGGTAGAGAACACTTATTTCCTAAAGGATTGTGTAGACAAGAAGTGCTATAATTGTCCATAGGAGGTAGTGACTACTTTGGGCTTCATGAAAGAAGTGGATTTGAGCTCTTTTCCTTAATTTTTAAAGATATATAGATTTGGACCAACTGAGACAACTGAGAAGTGTCAAAAAGTGTTGTGATTTATAAAAAGGCAGACATATAAAATTCCAAGTCATATTTTGGGGCCTGGCAGCAAGCCAGTTTAACTAGTGAGTCTGTGCCACAGAATTTTGGGTAGTGAACTTTTTTCCCACTGCCTGAGTATCCATTCACCCATTATCTGGTAACTTAACCATGGTTTCCTCTTCTTGTCCTTTCTCCTTCTTGCCTTTCTGGACAACCATACTCCCCCATTCCTAGCCCATATTCTTTGAGTGGGTACCACTCCAACCTCAAAGATGAAGCATGTGTCTGAGGCCTGGGCTAAACCAACAATTACATTCCCTGGGATAAAATACTAGTTTAGTGATAGATTCATTACCACTACTTTCCCCCTAAGCCAATGACACACCAAGAGAGAACTTTGCTAGAACTTTTTGTTGAATGTGAACCCATGAGAATACAGGAAGCAGGTCTGCTGTTGTTGTCTTGCTATCATGCAAAGCTTGAGACTGAAACAAATGCATCAGAGGAACAGTCTAGAGATGGAGAGAAACTGAGCCCTGATGACATCATTTGAGTCCTCCTGGATCCAGCCATACCTGCAGCTTCTACCAGAATACTCAGAGACAGTACTAAACATATATGAAAGAAAAAACAAATTTGAACAAGATATCAGAGAAAAGTGAGGGAAAAGTGTATAAACAGAGAAAAGGCAAATCATTGGCTTAAAAAACAAAATATTTTGTAGTCTTATGAGGCCCTTTGTTATCTAGTACTAACCTATCATCCCATCTTCCCTTTTTCTCCTCACCCCATTCTTTATACTTTATGTACACCAAATCCCATTGTCTGAAAATTCCTTGCTTTTTCATAGCTTTATCCCCTTGCCAATGCTGTTCCCCATCTGAAATTACCCTTTCCTGTCTTTTTCCTGAAATCTCTTTACCCATCCTTCAAGCCCCTGGGCGAACCCTTTCTCATTCCTCCTTTCTTGAGGCAAATATTTGTTCCTTTTCTCTAAGGGCTTGTGTAATCCTTTACATTCCTCTCTATTATAACATTTACCTCATTGTTTGGTGGTGTTTTTGTCTATAAATCTGTCTCTTGCATTATTCTGTGAACTCCTTGAGGGGAGAGACTAAATCTCGTGTGCCTCAAATCCCCTCAAAGCATTTAGCATGGTAAGAGCTTAATTGGTGCATTTGGGATAGATAGTGCATGAATGAATTAGAAATGGCAGATAATAAATGAAGGAAGACACTTGCCAGAGCTCCCCAGCTTTGGCCAAAACTATTCCTAGAAGATCTCCTATCTTAGCCCACAGATTTCTAGGAGCCCCTTATTAGTTCACTATACCTCGTTTCTCCTACATTTTCAACTGTCCTTTTTCATTACATGTGGCCATGGAACTGATTTCATGTCGGTGGGAAATAGTAGAAGGCATGTGTGCCACTTCCAGGCCTGGATTTCAAAATTTCTCTGTTCCATCCTTTTCGTTTGTCTTTCTGCTGGCTGGAGAATGTCCCGAGAGACGTTGGAAGTGGAGAGCTGGGGCAATCCCTCTTTGGTCAGCCCAAACCCTTAAATGACTCCATGATGCAGATCCCTTCCCCTTCCCCATCAGTTTCCAACTGGGAACACCTGTACGAACTCATACATGGAGGTGTCAAACCACTGCAATTCGAGGGTTTATTTTTTAAAACTAACATTGCCCCAGCTAATGCAGGACTCTAAAGAATTTTCTTGTTTCAAACCAGGTCCTGAGTGTGGTGAAAATTAAATACAGAGCAGAGCTATATTCTGGAAAGCCTCCCAGTTGAATCTGGCCCTCCATTTTTTAGAAAAAAAATCACTCCTAACCCGAGGCAGCTGGGCACAGTTTTGGAGCGGTAGGCTCGAGGTGAGAATGTTAGGTTCTATTCCTGGGTCTGCCCCCCACAGGCTTTAGGTTCCCAGCCAAGGAAAATTACAGCATGGATGCTAAAACAACCCACCCAAGGGGAAAATACATAAAAGCAAAAACGCAGGTGATGGTGATTGCTGCCACAGGAGAGAATAATGCTCTTAGGACTTGCCTGTTCCAGGCTTCATCATCTTAACGCGTGATGCCTTCAAATCCTACGGCTGCTGCTTACTGATTCCAGGCCTGGCCAGCCGAGGGGAGCATTTTGACCTTTCTTTGGTGCAGGCTGACTGCAGATGCACCAATCAAAATTTCTCTGTCCTTGTCAGTGTCAACTTTCTAAGCCATAAGGTGAATATTGAGTTTACTTAGTTAAAAGACAAATAAAAAATGCCAGAAGGTTTAGCACTGTTGCTGGAACCCACCGATCAGTGTTCCCAAGTTGCAAACTTCCCTGGCCTGGAGTATAATCTATTTTTACAGAGCCTGTCCTCATCACATCACAACTAGGAAGAGGCTCCTTGAGTGTCGGTTACCCACCCAGAGGAGGGATAATTATTTCTTATCTACTTCTACCAGACTTTTGCATGTTTGCTTCTGTGGGGAGGGAATAACAGCAATTGTTTTCAGGATCAAAGTTTTCTCAAAGGGTCAGAGATCCCTAATTCCCCATGCCAGAGATTAGGCTCCCCCTTCCTGCCCATTAGTATCTGCCACCATATTAGACTTGTGTTGCTAGGGCAGGGTGCTCCACAATCTGGCCCTCTGCCAGAAAAGAATTGCACCACTGACATTTAAGTTTCTAGGAGGCATCAAAATCACTTGGAGAATGTCTTATGAATGACCCTAGGCTCATTGGGGCGACTCCTGGGATGGTGATTCAGTAGATTTATGGTGGGGCTCAAGACTCTCCAATTTTAACTAGCATCCCGGGTAAACGTGATACTGGTAAATTTGAGACCACACATTTGTGAACATCCCTTCCTCTTTGCTGTGAGAGAGCTTTCTAATTCACAAATAGTTTCATAATCTCTCCTTTAAAAAGTCTCTGATGATTTCCCCTTGCTGGCGGGATCAGGTCCAAATCAGGGCTCCTCAGGAATGGGCTCTTCCTCATTTTTCCATTCTTGGTTCTTACCACTTTTCCCCTCGTCTTTTTCATTTCAGTCATTCTTAGTTATTTTTAGGATATTTTGATTATTTAGTTATTTTGAGATTTTGGAATTTTAGGATCTGTAGCTTTGTTGCTTTGTGAATGCTGGCCCTTGGCCTGGAACACTCGCCCTCTATCTTTCTCCGGCTAACCTGTCATCAGATGAGATATGCTTTCTCCTGGGGAAGAAATTCCAGTTCTTTCCTGACTAGGAGTGTGCCCCTCCTGTGTGTGCTGCTTGTCCATCCCAAGAGCACTTCCCTCCATGCTCTGTGTTTACCTTTCACCTGACTGTATCTCGCACCTGAGTGGGAGCTCCATGCGGCAGGGAATAGGCCTTACTCATCTTTGGGTCTTCAGGGAGCTGGGTTAGGGGATGCGGCCTATGGTGGGCAGAGGTGGGCCTGAAGGGCAGCTGCCCAAGGCCCACTCTACAAGGGGAGTCAGACATCACTGGACTAACTCATGAATTGTTTCTGCTCCCACCAACGAAGACAGTAGTCTCAAAGAGAAGTAAAGAAACATTCTTGCTGTTATACACCCATCACTGCTGTGACAGTTAAAGCTTTTTGTGAATTCCCAAAAATATCATGTTCTCAGAGTTAACCCATTCCTGTGTGTGTGGGTTACCGTTCATTGGATCAAATTCAGTCAGGGGCCTTTGATTGGAGTACTTCAGTGAGGTGTGAGCCAGGGTGGGTCTCAGCCCTCTTGCTGGAGTCCTATACAAATGAGAGAAACATGTAGAGACACAGAGAGAGAGAGCTGCCATTTTACCCTGACATCTGAGAGAGGGCTTCAGGGTCGCCAGCAGCCCCAGAAAGACAGAGAAACCCCAAGAGGCTGAGAGAGAGGCAGACGCTGGAATCAGCAGAGCAGCTAAAGCTGAAGCAACGAGGCCTGGAAGAGAGGGGAGAGATGAGCCATATGCCTGACTGCCCACAGCTGAGCTTGGGGAGAAAGTGAGCCTGGAGGAAAAGGCAGAGACCAGCTGCCATTTTGCTTTGCCACGTGGCAGGAGTCTAGGATTGCCAACAGCTGACCTTTGGTGAGACGGCATCTCTGATGATGCCTCAGTTTGGGCATTTTAATAGCGTCAGAACCGTAAGCTTTTATTCATAAATACCCATTTTGAATTGGCAGCCTTTAGCAAACTAAAACAATTACTGAGCATTTTTGCAATATCCTCTCACTGTTGCAGTCAACAAGAGTGGGAAAACTGAACAATAAGTGGCCTAGTGCAGTTTGCAGAAGTGCTGGACTGTTTGAGACCTAATTATGCCCTAGGTGCTCTAAATTTGTAGGCGCCACCCAAACATACCTAACATATTAAAATTCCCTACATCCCCACATTGAACTGAAATGATGTCCTACTTCATGAGTTGAGTAGAATTGAATTCATGATGGCAGAGCACCAAGACAGAAGGATCCCCGGTCTCTGAATGACTGGAGAAGAGCCACCTGCCTTCCTTTCTCTCCAGTCAGGACTGTTATATGAGAGAGAAAGAGCATTCTCAATATGTCTTTGTATGGTTGGGCCTCTTTGTTCTAGAAATTTAACCTTAACTTTGACAAATATCAGTGTCCTCATGCCTCCTATGCAGCACTGCCAGGAAGAAGAGCCTGACTCAGGAGTTCCCTATCTCCTGTCCCCAAAAATGTTTTCTACAAAGAAAGTTCTGTGGGGAAAGCAAGCAGGTAGAGTTCAGCCTGAATGTCTTATGCATGCACCTAGTAATCCATGCAATTAACCAAGAGTCCCATTCCCTCCTTCTTCCTTCCCCCGAGGAAACAAATGAATAAAACAAATAAAAAAGAAAATAAACAATGTCAGGAGTAGGAAGCAGTTCCTCCCTTTGAGAATTCAGAATTTGGGTGCCCACCATCAATTAATACGGAGGAAATAACAGGAAATTCTCTGGAGGGAAATGTGAAAAAGGGAGGCACTTACTTCTGGGCTCTGAATACGGAGTCAAGGGAAAGCCAGTATCTTTCTTTTGCAGGCTGTCGCTACCTTCTCAGAGAGACTGCTATTGCATTTGCAGCCAATAGCGCCTAGCCTCCCAGTAAACAACAGAACCTTGTCATTTCCCCAGTTTCCCAAGAGCCTGCAAAGTAGACCTCACTGATCCCATTCTCTAAATGGGAAAATGGAGGCTCAGAGGTTGAGTGATTTATTTAAAGTGCAGTATAAGCAAGCAAAGGAGCCAGCAGGAGATAAGAGCTCGCCTAACTCCCCAGCCAATTTTCAGTTCCCCAGATAACACGGAACCTAAATAAACCTAAATCAACACCATATGGTATCAGCAAAGCAGGGGGGTGTTGGGCACTAGTATTAAAATGGGCCATAAAGGAAAGATAGCTTGCACATGTGAATAGTCAGGAAGGAAACTATCCTTTTGACAATTCTCATTTTTAGTTCACTAACATAGGATGACGTGTTTCGAGGGATTGGATGGCTTTATTAACACCCATCATGTCCTTATTTTTTAACACAAAATTATAATAAATAACAATTGTTATGAGTGCCCAATAGGCAACAACTTACTGATGCTTAGAATTCTGGCTTATTAAATATTCTTCTAGACCAGAAATCTTGATGTCCTTTTAAAGGACTTTCTTTGAGTTTTGAAATGAATACACCTTTTGTGTTCTTTTGGGATAAGCTATTTCAGGATTTTCTTCAATGCCAGCATGAAACGTAGATTTAGTAAAGCTAAGATGCAAACCTGTTAACATATAATAGCCACCAACTCATCAAATGAACACTCCCCTGCACACAGTGATGCATCCCACCAGGCTGCCATAAGGGGTGAATACAATTTGTCTATAGAATTAGGTTTCGCAGTTAGAGTCCCTGCTTTGGGTGTGTGATATCCTGTGGACTGCAAGCAGATTTAGTGTCCCCAAACAGATGGGCTTTCCCTTTATGGGCCACTCTTAAGTTTTCTAGGCAAACCACAGCTGTGCTAATGTCCCTTTGTGTAAAGGACTGTTTAAGTTGAACCACTTCCCTTTACCTGATATGTGTTCAGAGTTTTCGACCAGGGACTATTGGGATATGCCAACATCTGCAGAAAAGGAAGAACCCCGTCTTTGTGCTCTTTAGGATTGACTTTAACAGGCAGAAAAAGCCTCTCTGGATTATCAGTGTGGGACCTTTGTTACAAACGACAAACTCTTTGTTACAAACTCTAGCTAGCTTTGGCAGGAAAGGCAGCTCAGTAAAGATTTTGGTGGCTCAAGAAATTTCTAGGAAGGTCACAGAATAAAGCGAGGAGGGTTTGCAGATAGGACTCATGTGCAGACTACACTGCCAGATACTCCGCAGGAGCAGATGCCATAGCTCACATGGCCAACACTGCCTGGGATACTATTGCCAGGACCTCTGGCCCTGCTGCCTTTCAAAGCTAGATATGTCTCTGCTACCCTCACTGAACTGAAGTCTTGCCTGGAAACTCTGATTAGTGGAAATTAAGTCACAGTCCTCATTGCTAGCTGCAAAGAAGTCTGGGAAAGCAAGTTTCTAGCCTCTACCTTGGGAAGATGAAAGATTTCCCAAATACGGAAAGGATGTTCCAAAGGTAAATGGTGACCCACAATGTAAACTGTGTCCACCATGTCTACCCTGTGCCTTCCCAACAGCACTATAAACCTTCATCCCCACTTAAACCACAAGAGCAAACTGCTCTTAACATAATGTGATTCTTCCTTGTGCAACTGAAAACGGTGCTCACTCTCTCTGTAAAAGAGGAACAAGGTAAAGTCTCATCAATTTTCTCGCCCAGCTCTGAGTTGAGATCACCAGGTGATGTCCA
Source organism: Cabassous unicinctus (assembly GCA_029593785.1). Lineage (NCBI taxonomy): Eukaryota > Metazoa > Chordata > Mammalia > Cingulata > Chlamyphoridae > Cabassous > Cabassous unicinctus. The sequence goes on along the minus strand of JAQZBX010031397.1, from coordinate 15,590 downwards.
ACTTTTCCAGTTCAGTTACAATCCCGTCTTGATATTCTGTGACAAAGGGAATAAAATATAAAGTTAATTAGCACCCCATATCCTGTACAAATGGAAAGAGAACAGAAGAAGGAAAGAAAGGGAGAATAGCCAGTATATATACACATCAAGGGAGAAAAATGAGTGACTGCTGTTGGCCTTGATTTTGTGAGTGGTTATGTAGATCTGGATCATTTTTATGACATCTGACAGTCTTCCTCCACAACCATGTCATATTCTTTTTGCCTTCAGAGTCAGCACATCAGCTAGTTAGGGTTCTTTGCCTGATGAGAAGATACCCTAACCTTCATTTCAGAAAGATTGGACCTCTTGGTGGTCCTTCTGTATGTGGCTGCTGTAGTCTTCCTTTGAGTTTTACTGCTGAACATGGCAACCATGGAGGTACCCCAAAGGGTTTCCAGGGTTCCAGAAATACTCCTTGTTTTGCAGAAGCAACCCTATTTTCTCTCATTAATCAAAATAAATCACAATATTCAATACTGAAAGCCCGTTTGTTGCCTGCGTTTTGCTCAGAATGGCCAGGAAGGAGTCTTATTTTCCAAATCAGTGAAATCATTCCACATTCCTGGTGGAAATTTTCTTCCCTTTGACACTAATATCTTCATATTGTCAGGGTCCAGAATTGCAGGCATTGAAAGCAAAGGTTTTTCAAGAGTGTCATTAAGAGGTAATATTGAGATGTGCCCCTCTTACTTTCACCCTTTGATTCCTGATTCCATGCACTCTAGTTAAAGAAAGACAAAGAGTACCATAGAATTGTCATGGCTCAGAGTATATACCACATTCTATACATACCACTCCTATCTCATAAGGTGTCTCCCAGCTGGCACCACAACTTAGACTTCAATAGCTTTTTATACCTTTCTGCAAGCCCAGTTGCTTCTTGGTGATGGGCCAGGTGCTAAGACCAATGATAATTCAGGATTCTCTGAGAATCGAAAACTTCCTATATGTCCTCAATTTAAATGTTCACGGTTTATTCTTCCCTATTAAGGCCCTAACTCTGTCTCAAAGGACTTGATTAGGCTATGAGTTCAATTGATATTGTAATTTGGCAACAGCATCAGGATCTTATTCAGTACTTGAAAGTGATAGTTTAGCACAATTCTAGAAAATCCCTGTTTCTCTGACTGTGCTCCAAGGAGAGAATTTAAGCTTTCCAGTGAAGTTAGAAGCAACCCTTGAATTATTCATGGTATTCATATTGCTTGAATTCCTCATACTGATTTGTTTCCTAAAGCCTTGCTTCCAGCAGACACAAATCCCAGGTAACTATAGGTGAATATTTTAAAAAAACTCTATTCTCTAATGCTAGGTGGATTTTTTGCTGCTTTCTTGTCCAAGAGGTTAGAAAACCAATATTTGTGTCTTAGTTTGCTGGGGCTGCCATAACAAAGAACAACATACTGGATGGCTTGAAATAATAGCAACTTATTGTCTCACAGTTTTGGAGATTAGAAGTCCAAAATCAAGGAGTTGGCAGGGACCTGCTTCCTCTGGAGCCTGAAGGATTCTGTCAGAGGCTTGCCAGCAATCTGTGGTATGACTCAATCTCTGTCTCTACCACATAGTTGTCTTCTCTATGTCTCCTACTAGCCGTTTCCAAATTTTCTTTCTTTATAAAGACACCATCATGTTAGATTAGAGATCACTCTAATCCAGTATGGCCTAATCCTAACTGATAACATTTTCAAAAATCATATTTCCAAATAGGATCACATTCACAGGACAGGGGTTTGAGACTTGATCATGTCTCTTTGGGGGACATAATTTAATCCATAACAACTAGATAACCATTTCTTTGTGATTGTGGACTGAAACCTCTCCTAATATAAATTTCTGTATTGCCCAAGAAGTTCTTAGTTGCAAATAATAGGAAGCACTTTAGGAATATATGCAGAAACATAATTTATGAAACACTGTTACAGGTAGTTCACAGAGGGCCTAGAAGATCAGGTAGAGAATTTATGAAACTATAAGCTATGCCCAAAGATAACAGTAGATACAGGGTCTGCTACTGCTGCTAGGTGCAGCACTGTAGATTGTTTTGCAGATGCTAGCACAGGATGCCTCCACTAGGTCTTCTGACACTGCTTCATCCCAAAGATGACCATTTATCCACCACTCTCCCCAAAATGGATTCTATTTAACATTTCTTTCTTCATGTCACTCTCTAATAAATTTAAATCTCACAAAAGTAGGCTTGACTTTAAGTCTTGATTATTTGACTATTCCCTAGCTTCAAAAGAAGCTGGAAAACTGAATTTCTGGCATCTACTTAGAGGATGGCAGGGTTCACAAGGTGGGCAATTGCCCTAATGTATGAAAGATGTTCAAAGCATGAATAATGCCCACCTTCCCATGTGGCCATCTCCCATTTTTTATTACAGTGAGATTATTTGGTTTGGAGTAATGTATTACGTTAACCTCTCAGTGCATGTGAAGTCATGCACAGAATCAGAGAAGGAAAGCACTTCCAGAAGTTTTCTGGTTGAGCCCCCACCTCCCAAGCCTGAAAGGTGCAGAATTTTTTATACCCATTGCACTTGTGAAGCAAGTGAGTCCTCAGGAAGGCAAGTGTCCTTTACACGGACGGAGGTACAAATTCCACTGGGATGCTATCTTCCTTTTGTTAGGATGTTTTATGTCCTTAAGTGAGAGATAATGGCTTTCCAATCTTGGAAGTGTAGAATAATCTTGCTTTACTTTTTAAAATTTCTTGGATATCTCTCCATACAGAGAAGAAGACTAAAAAAATAGATAGACACAAAAGTATGCTCAATGACCCCCTATATTTTTACAAAAGAGCCAGAGGATTTTTATAAAATGCAGTTAGTAAATGACAATTGTAGTGGGCATCTTCTGTTATGTGCTCAGCATCTGTATTGGTTTCCTAGTGGTGCTATAACAAATTACCACAAACCTAGTGGCTTAAAGCAACAAAAATCCATCCTCTTACAGTTCTGGAGGCCAGATGTCAAAAATCAAGGTGTTGGCAGGGCCATGCTATCTCCCAAGGTTCTAGGGAAGAACACTTCCTTCCTCTTCCCAGTTTCTGCTGGTGGCCCACAATCCTTGGTGTTCCACGGCTTGTAGCTACATCACTCCAATCTCTGCCCTCATCTTCACATGGCCTTCTCCCCGGTGTGTCTATCTCTGTGCGTCTTCTTTTCTTATATGGAAAGCAGTCATAGTGGACTAAGGTCCCACCCTACCAGTATCTTAACTTGGTAAATTCCATCTGCAACAAGCCTGTGGTAGTTTGATATTATTATGAATTCCAAAAGGAGATAATTGATTATGTTTGTAAACTGGTCTGTTCCTCTGGGTGTGATACCTTTTGATTGTATTAGATGCAGCTGAGATGCCTTTGATTAAATTATGTTAAGATTAGGGCTTTGATTTGATCATTAGGGCATGCAGGGTTGAGTCCCCGCCCTGTTTGGTGGGCTGATAAAACAGACTCTCACATGGAAGTAGATACACAGAAAAAGACACGGCAGAGGAGAGAACTTGGTTTAAATGCTGGAGCCCTAGGGAGAGATGAGACATTCACCTCATAGTTTACAGCTGACCTTGTGAAGAGACCAGAGCAGCTGAGAAGCCCTGAGAGACAAGCCTTATGCCAGCCTACAGCTGAGATCAGAAGAAGCTGGACCCATGAAGCCTTAAGAGGGAATAGGAAGACTGAACCCTCGCACACATTACCTGCCATCTTGTATTAACACGTGGCAACAGACTTTGGGTGAGAAAGTACCTCTTATGGTGCCTTGAGTTGGACTCTTTAGAGCCTTGTGACTGTAAGCTTCTACCCCAAATAAATACCCTTTATAAAAGCCAACAGATTTCTGGTACTTTGCATCAGCACCCCTTTGGCTGACTAATACAAACCTTATTTCCAAATAGGGCCATATTCTGAGCTACTGGGGGTTAAAACTTCAACATATCTTTTGGGGGGCCACAATTCAATCTATAGCAGCCTCTATTTCTCTTTCTTTGGGAAACAATATTCCAATTTTATTGGGGGAAATTCCTCTCTCCCAAATATCAGTCCATGTGGTTGGATGGGTCCCTTTCCCCCTCCCCAGCCATGGGTGAATACCCAATACAGCACTGACTAATCAGCATATTCCACCCCTACTTAGGAGTTGGTCACATGACCCAGAAACTCAATCTTTGGTTGGGATACTGGGTTGGGAAACTCTCTTTTTCCTGGCTTTGAAGGGGCAGGATGAGTGCCTGGAGCTGCTGGTGGTCACCATGAAGACAGAGCTGCTTGAAAAGAAAGTCAACATAGAAAACATCAGAGCTGAGCAACACAGAGTTTGGGTGCTAATGACAAGTTTAAGACCCTGGATCCAATCCAGCCCATCCCAGGAAATTCAGCTCTTATTCAGCCCATAAATTTCTTTTATTTGTTTTTATGTCAATTTATGTAACTTTTTGTTAAGTTTCTGACACTTGCAACTGAAGGAATCCTATCTGAAACACCTAAGCATACCACACTATTGTATATGGCTTCTGTGGTGACCTTTGCTTGAATCATTCAGCCTCTCAGAGTCAAGGAAGATGGGGGCCCTTAGAGGTCACTTGGTCCCCTCTCCTCCACTTGGCATTTCCAATTCCTCCAATGGGCTGTGAGAAAAATAAGGACAAGTAAACCACTCTCCCTCACAGGTCCATCAACTAGGTTTACATTCCACACAAAAAGTTGACATGCTATTTTATTGAAGAAATCAAATAAAGGCAGATGCTCTACACCCAGGTGCATGAACTGTTTTGAAGAGAGTTCCTTTAAGTCCTTGGAATTTCATTCACAGAACAAGAACAAACTATAAGAATTAGTGCATCTTCAAAAAGAAACTTGTATTCCTTGTTTACCAATACAGATAGGTCTCCTGTCTATTGAGTACCTTGAACTTCTCAGAAAATGTTGCAAAACCTAATGCTCACCCAATGTTTACTTTGTCTGCAACACATTTATCTTGTCACATCACTGATCATCTTGGTCCATGAGGCTATTTCTGAGATGTGGTGGTAGTGGTGGGGATGGAATATCTCTAGTGGATGCCAAAGAATCAGTATTCAGCTGAATGAAAGGAGCCAGACAAAGAAGAATATGTAATGAAGGATTCTATTTACATAACATTCTAAAAAATGTTCACTAACCTTACAGTGACAGAAATCAGATCAGGACAAGGGTGGAGAGAGGAGGGATTGAAAAGGGGCTCAAGATAACTTTTGGAGGTGATGAAAATGTTGTCATGATTGTGCTGACCATTTCACAAGTGTATATTGTTGTCAAAACACATCAAATTGTGCAATTAAAGATGTGACGTGTATTATACGTAAAACTGACCTCAGGAAAGTAGTAAAAAGAAAAGACTATAGTATCAAACTAAGTAAGTTAAGCATGAAATGAAGAGAAAATTGAGCTGTGTGGTATATAGGAATGTAGGAGAAGTCTTCACCATCCTGAGTGAGCCCCTTATACCTAGAGGAGCTCATGACAAAGTTGAACAATGTTCCCTAGCCTCAGGAATCTTCAAAGGCTGTTATGCCTCAAGGTTCTCCTCCACCTGTCCACAGTGGTACCTGAAATCCCCAGCAGAATTGTCACTCCTGCAGGGTCCTTGGAGACAGGTTCATTTCACTGAGGGTATGCATCATGTTGCCTCATTAGCTAATGGGTTACTTTATTTATGCCCGTGGCTCCCAACCTTGTCCCCCAGGAGCCCTAAATTACACACCAGGGAGAGTCTGTGGTTCTACGGTTCAAAGGTAGCTAGTCTTTTTTAAAGTGATGACTCTTGCTTGTCAGGTAATTACCATAACTCCCAAAGAGCTTTTAAACCTTGGGCTGCACCTACTCTTTGCTGAGAGTCACATTCCAGATACCCAACCCTGTCCCCTCACCCACAGAGGCAAAAACAAATGTGGACCATCAGGACTGTGACCGCTGCTTTTGACCCTGGTGTCATTTTGCCTGTGGTCATGGAGCTGACATCTCCTTCTAAGTGTCTCTTGCTGATCCAAAACAAAAACAAAAAAGCCCATGTCCCCCCACCGCCCTTTTTTTTCCCCGGCTGTCAGACTAATGAGGCACGCAAACAATCTTCTATTTAAACCCCTTAGAAATGCTGCTTTCCATGCTGACCTTAGGTGGCAAGCCGCTAAGGTGGCTAACATTGCAGAGCAATTATTTAGTGTGATTTACCTATTCGGATCCACAGTCTTCTGAACAATACACAGGACTGGTAAGTTTAGAATATAGGGAGGACATGAGGATAAAATCAGGAGCAAGACAGAGTGTCAGGTTCTGGTGGGCGTTGCTACAGATAGGATCACAGGACGAAGGGAGGACATATGGGGGGTACATTGCCTACCTTCCAGAGCCGCAGGGATGCCAACCCTGTTCTCCAGCTCATTCTCCAACTCGTTGGCTCTGAAACGTGGCAGGCAGCTCTGGACACCTCTCTTCTGGGCTTAAAATCTGTATATGTCTTGTTTCCACACAGAGGAAGCAATTCAGAGTCAAGTTAAGCTTTTAACTTAACGATAAGCTCATCTGTGCATCTTGAAGGGGAACAAAGTGGAGCCTATACCCTCACACATTCACATGCACAGGCTTCATTTGTGAAGATGCCTTTGAAATGTATTCACTGAAGATAATTATAGAGGTCTAACACTTCTGCTCTTCAATTAATGCTATAAAATTAATGGCCCTTCATTTTTACATCCTATGCAAATGATGGTGTCATCTTCAACTGTAAGCCTCTCTACACACACGCTGAATATGATTAGTGTCCCTTTAAGCTGAATTAGAGCATGTGACCTTCTGGGGTATGGCAGGAGCAAAACCTCCGGGTGCTATTTCCAAGGTTTCATTATGAAATGTTCTTAAAAAGCAGAATTTCAGAGTTGACACCAAAATATGTTTCAGTGACTGATCTTTTGGGGTTGTGGCCTTAGGAGGGAACAGACAGGAACTGGAGGACAGCTCATAAATCTACCATTTTCATCTGAGCTTTACCAGGCTTCACAATAAACACATTTCCAAACAAAGGACAGACAGATCCTTGTAATGAGGCAGGTATAATGGAAATGCAGTCAAAAATATTCAAATATTGTGCCCATTAAAATATTATTTTGCAAATAGACCCAGGGGGATGCTTGGTCATCTAGCAGATGCATTTTCTTGATTAGAAGTTCTGAAAACTAACAAAAATGACCTTCTCAGTGGCTCAGAAGGAAAAGTAAGATGTTATGATTTTCTTATTTCCAGTACTGAGCATGAGGGGCTCATGGTTTGTGGCTTCTGAGGAGAGCAGCCAGCTTCTTGCAGTAACCAGCGAGGTGTGTTTCTGCACATGGGGCAGCTTGAATGAGTTGAAAATATTGCGTCGCTCGAGTGCCCTCACACCCAGAGTCAATTTCCTCACTGTCGTTTGGAGAATGCCATCTGGTATGGGTGTCCTAGGGAGAAGCAGGCAAGTTTCAGAGGAGTGGGGGCTAAGGCAAGTGACAGAAGGAAGGGAACGAAGAAAAACATAAAGGACAGTGGCTTTCCCTTGCCAAGTGGAGAAAAACTTGTAAGCAGATTCAAGATCCCAGGCTGGAATTGGGTCCCAGGCTGATGGATTCTGGAGTCTTTGGCAGCTGGGATTGCCTGGATTGATGGGCATACCTCCTGAAGACAAGTTCAAAGAGAGTGTGCCCATTTATTCTTTGTGATCTGCTGGATTGGGTGAGACACAAAAATTCTGAGAATTTTTCCTCTGTGGCAAGTGAGAATTCCTTGGTGGTGGGAGTAGTCACTATGAGTTGAGAAAACTTGGAGTCAGGTTGAAACGGTCCCTCTGTCTTTAGCCAAAGGTTTGCCTTATGGGTGATAAAAGTTGCTTATCAGAAAACTGCTGAGCTTTTTGCACCCAGGGAGTGTGTTTTTTTTTTTTTTTT